>CM021110.1:185748349-185825954 GCA_007115665.2 Sequoiadendron giganteum | reverse complement strand
AATGGAGTGAAATTGAAGGAGTAAAGTCAAGAATGTGAAAGAATCCTCCAAAATGAGAGCAATAAAGGGAGTTTTGTTGTTGTAAGGGTGAGAGGAGTCGTTACACTCATAAATCTGACCATAGGGACACATTTCATGAGTCAAGATTTTGAGATTCCTTATTTCAAACTCATAAAACTGCCAGAACGCTAGCACACCATGCAGACATCCATGTGTTCCGCAAGTGTCCAACTCGTCAATTTTCCAGAAATGAGGTGGTAGATTATTGCCGCTTCATCATTGGTTCTCATGGGGTTGGAATCATGAAATTTTGACCCATGAAGCTCTTATCATAAATGCGCTTAGGTGTAATAAATACAAGGTAGAGTGCGAAAAATGTGAAATTACCCCTAGGGTGCAATTTTACAACATTACACTATCATTAATAGATCAGATTGATTTTGCACTCAAGAGAAGGAAGTTCATATTGATAGAATGTTATATTTGTTGTATTAGAATGAATATATTTGGTCAATGAATTAAAGGCATTTGAATTAGTAGAAGAAGGAACCAATGTCTTTTGTAAAGCTTCCTAGAAGTAATAGATTAAGCAAGATGTAAGTAATAAATTGAAGGTAATGATGTAGAAGAATCACCACAAATAGTTATTACCCTTTTAGGTTTGAAATTTTCTCCATTAACATAGATTATTGGTCTCGTAGGTTGTCAAGGACACTAGAGATGACAATCATGTTAATAAATTCATTATGACTTGTAAGAGATTGCATTGAAGAAGATTGTAAATAAATAGAGTTTGTTGAAGGATAGGGAATAGAAATAGAATTCTTAGAATGATATGAGTTTATAAAATCATCAAGTGCTTCATTTAATATTATCAAAATATTCATTAGAAAATAAATTATTAAATGTATTAAAGGTTTGGAGAAAGAGATCTAGCATTGTTGAATAACATGCATTCACCAAACTAAAGAGAAAAGAATAAAATGAGATAATTGATGAGAAAGAAAAGAAACCGTGTCTTGGAAGAGTTAGGCTCGCCAAAATGTAAGACACGAAATTTGGACCTTAAGGAATAAAATTGACATAAGAAACAAATTCATATATTATCTCATGATAGCATTAATTATATCACATATTTAAGACAAAATGAAGAAACCTATTGAAACAAGATGACAAAAATATTTTTTTTCTGGAAGAAAGAAACTTTATTGAAAAGATAAAAAATAAATTAAAATTTTCTATTAAATATAAGAATGGATAAAATTTATTTTTAACTAGAAATGAAGATACAATTAGAGAGAAACCTAGTATCAGATGTAGAGACTCTTGACCTAGGATGCCAATGCATAGCGTTGAATTTTATGCATTGTGTTGTTATCTTTACACAATCAACTCAAAATTCTCTAGAATTTTTGCTTCACATAAATAAACTCTCTAATCTACACACACATAAAGATAGAAAAAATTTTGGGGGATGTTTAGGGGTTTACTTCAGTCAAACCCCTATTTTGGTCTTTTGATCTCCATGTACAGCCAAAGATAAGATGATAAATAGATAAATTTAAAATCCTAGTGATATTATGATTTAAAAGCAATGATTTAATGATAAAATAAATTATATTGTGTCAACCTTGGTCTATGGGGAAAAGAACCATGTACTTTTATAGATTTCATAAATGATAAATTAGATACAATTATTCAAATATTTATGATATTGATACAAAATGATGAGAAACGACAATAAAGAGCATTACCATAATCAAGGAAATCCTCCTTGAAATATTTCCAATGGATTTGATAGAGAAAGATCAATGAGAAATCCTCAAATTCTATAAAGAGAGATGTCATGAAGAAACTTGTTGTTCAGTTCTATAGAAATTTTGGCAGAGTGTCCTAGAGAAAATAACTTGCAAGAGAACAAAACTGTAGTGTATCAAATGAGGAAGAAAGAAGGTTTTTTTCTCATATGGGTGAGAAGAGATGTTATTTTCTTGTTTGGGTATTATGACACATGTCATAAGCAACCTACATAGAAAATGCATTTTTGAATCTAAAAAATCTACTGGACATCCGCACGTGGCATTGTAGTCCAAGAAAATTCTATTGATTTTTGAAATTATAGGATGATAATACTTCATTCTCACTACTTGTAAGATAAAATCTTTGAATACCAAAATATGATATTTTATCATTATTTTTAAAATCTAATCGGGTTCAAACTGTAAGTGTGAAATTACACAAGTATGCAATTTTTGACACTACATCATCAACAAAAGAGACATAATACTAAGAATTACCAATTGAATATACATCCACAAGACCAAAGACATCATTGTGAACCAATTCCAACACATCCCCTACTTTATAACTTTTTGAAATAAACTACACCCTATTTTTCTTTCCAAACACATAATATTACAAAACTTCAAAACCAATAAAATAGTTTGAAATACCATCCATTGTAATCTTATTTCCAAAAAAAATAGGACTTTTTATTTAATATGATCCAATTTATGATTCCATAAAAACCTAATTTAAGTTCAATAACATTGATAGAGAAAAATAATGTCGAATCCTCTATCCTAAATAGAGTGCCATGTCTCATATGGGTGAAATCACAATATTGTGTCTCACTTTTTGCCCAAGATGGACATTTACATCAATATTTTTAACTGAATATTCATCTTCTGAGACCTATAGAAGCTAAACCATTAATAATTTGAAGATGATGTGAACTAGTGATTTGTGGAAATTTGTGTAGATTCTAATTTATTTTTTTCAATTTTTTCGAAATAATTCATGAATATTTCAACATCTCCTTTAATAACTAGTTTTAAACATAAAACAACATTTTTCAGAAAGTAACATTTGTGTCGTACAACATAACTTTTTTCTATAAAGGATTAAATTCTAATTTTTGAAATATAGATTCTCAGCATCAATATCTAGGGAAAGGATATTTTTTCATAAAAAAAATTTGCATATTTTTAAAAAAAAAAAATTTGAAGTCATTGTAACTATAATTTGGACATATGTGTGTGTTGTACAACCTAACTTGTTGTGTATATATCGAAATCCAATTTTTATTTTTTGAGTGAAACAAGGACATCAATACCTAGGGAAAGGGTATTTTTTGAATTTTTTTTACAATGGTTTACTATTTTTCCAGCTCTACACAACAAAGAGCTTGATGTTCAGAGAAAAACCTATGTTTAGTAAAAATTAAAAATTAAATACATGATAACTTGAAAATATATCAAAACTATATTTGTTGGAAAGCTCATTTCAAGGGCTACAATCTTGCAAAATATTATTTTTAAATGATATTATTTGATCCCTCAAAATATAAAGAAAAATGATTTTTTTCCAGCATTTTAATAGGTGCAAAGGATACTCCATTGTGGGTATGATTTAATACTAGAGGGGTTCTATCCAAGGGGGTTCGATCTAAGGGGGTATTATACATACCTCTTCAATTAAAACCCTTTATATGGATCCTATCAAGACTTAAATCATTAGTTTTTCTAAAGATGGTGATTTCACACAAAAATCAGCACGCCCCAAAAGTGAGACACACTATTATGACAACACCCATATCTTTAGCCAACACCAAATTAATTCTAGCCAACCTACACCATTTTTTTATCAAAGATGACATGCACACTAGATTCAACCATCTTAGAGACATAAACAATTTTTTAATCCAAGATTGGTATGCATAAAACATCACTAAATGTCCTCACTCTACCATACATGAAAGACACTTTCACCTTTTCTTGATTGATTATCCTTAGAGAGTTTTTATCACCAAAGAAAACTTGTCCTAAATAACAATCCTCATAATTATAATAACGATCTCCAAGAGGATTCATGTGGTATGATGTTATCGAGTTAATCAACCATAAAATATCACCAACAATATTATTATATATAAAAATAAATTACTTGCATACTCATTACTATCAAATAATATATTAGGGTAATGATCCTTCTTTGACTTACAATCCTTTTTAATGTGACCTCTCTTTCTACAATTCTATAATTTCACCTTAATATTACCAAGTGACTTATCTATATCACTGTTCTAGAATTATTATCTCCATCACTTATTCATAGACCTACCCCTCACAATGAAGGCATCACTAGAGGAATCATCCAAGGATTTTATCTTTATCTCTTCACTCAAGAAAGCCCCAATGAACTCTTCAAGTTTTGGTGAATAAAAATTAAAATAATTGTTATAATCAAATTATCCCATGAATCAAGTAATGTAATAACAAAATGTATGTATCTTTTTCTTCTATCTTAACTCCTATTGATGTTAAATGATTCATATTGAAATTTAAGGCATTGATGTGATAATTCACAAAATATCCTTCTTTCATATTTGAGGAATACAACTTCAATTTTAAAAATATTATTTTACAAGACTCTTGGATTATTATAGGAATCCTATCTTCTTCCATAGTAAATTATAGAAATATCTTCTAATGCATTCATTAAAATAGAATCTAAAAGACATAGATGAATAGTAATACTAGCTTTCTTATCTAACCTATTTCAATCTTTATCAAATGTATCTAGTTACCTCCTTGAACTTGATATAATTTTATGAAATCCTAATCATAAATATGTTCTAGTATCTAGAGATATGCACATCATGTACCTTATGAAGTGTATCTTGGTGTGAAGAAGATACATTTAGATATTTGGTAGTAATAGCATGGGGCTTGAGACAAAATTATTAATTTTACTTCTCAATATCTATAGTATTAGGGAGTGAAGTAAAAGCACAAGAATCCTATAAGACTTTTGTATCTAAATGACATTCTAGAGTGAAAATGAGGCACTCTATGTATGGATGTTATTAATATATTTTGTATATCTTCCTTTCAGATCATGATGTTATCATGGTGATGGTTGAAAATCTTACCAAGGTTTAGCATTTCAATCCTATGAGGATTTTGTATAATGTCATGTTAGTGCAATAAGTCTTCATATAATTTCTCATATGATCATTTTAGATCATTATCTTGTGTTCAGATATTTGTTTTGGGTATCACTACAACATGCATATGATGCTTGGATTAACATTAGTTCTATCTATCACCCTAAGAATAATGGTTATAATGAGAAATTAAAATGAGTGTTAGAGGAACTTTGCATATCTATAATGTATTAGTGGTCCAAGTGTGAGGACTATCTCTACCAAATATTGAGTTTGTATATAATAACAACTATCATAGTTCCTTAAGCATGACACAATTTTAGGCTTTATTTGGTAAATTGTGTAAGAATCCCTTAAGTTAGAATAAGATAAAGGATAATGTTTTTATTATTCCTAAGGTTCTTCAAGATATGGAATAGAAAGTGGTTCATATCTAAGAGCATATATTGGCAACACATGTAGAGTTTTCTTAAGAGTATGACAATATAAGGGCCTTATCTATTATGAAAAAGATTCTAATATCACACCTCATTTTTTGGGACCATTATAATATTTCTATAATGGATAGGACCTATTTCTTATTAATGAGATTTGTTGCCTAGCCTATTATGCATTCATGATGTTTTTTATATTTCTATTTTGAGGTAGTGTATTAAATTTTTTGCATATTCTCTTGATTGGGATACATTGTAGATAGTGTTACATATACAACTAACCTTGGATACCAGACACATTTTTTTGCATCAAGGGTCGAGCCTTCAAGATTAAGATCAAGACCAAGTCAAGGTCTAGAGAGATAGATATGAAAAGATAATAATTTAGGGAATATATTTTGAAAATAAGGTTGCTTCATCCTTACCTCTTTGATGGCTTCTTAGAGTAATCATATTCCAATAGGAGGGGAATTTAAGGCCCACAAGTGTGCAATTTTGTCTTTCCTACACATTTTGGTATTAGATTATGTTTGTGATTGCTTTTGATACTAACACGGTTATATGATTATGAGATATGATTTTATTTGACAATTAGAGATATTATGATATTTTAAACTTTATTTTTTATTATAGATATGAAATATTAGATGATATCGTTAGTCACATTAATTTAAGTAATGTAGTGTTATTTTATTATTATCAAAGATTAAATGTGATTTAATCATTCTTCCTTATATATTGTATTTTTAATATTAATGATTAAAAGATTGTTGTATTTGTCTATTTTGATTATTACTTTGTACTATGTATTTTTCCTTGTTTGAGTGTATTTATGGCTTGGTTTATTATGATGTCACTTTGACTATTTATGTACATGATATATTTGATGTGTGCTTGACTACCTGGGGGAGAAGGGTTGGACTTAAACATCACACACTAAGCCCTTTTAACTTTTTGCTCTTTTTAACTATGTTCTATCAGGCTTTTGTCCGTTGTTAATATATTAACTGTCGGTTTCAACTTAACCGTGACTACTCCACTTGCCAGCGCCTGTGGTTACTTTTAAATTGCAAATTATTTTAATTTTAATTTTTGTCTTCCTACTCAATTAATGTAATGTCATGGGATCTTTTTTATGTATTTTTTGCAGGTGCAAAGTTTATGGAATGCAATGATTGTAAGATATGCACAGAATGGATTTGTTGAATGGATATAGAGTAAAAATTACCACATAGCATTCAACATAAATACAAATATAGAGTAAAAATTACCACATAGAATTCAACATAAATAAAAATATACAACAAAAATTACCACATTGCATTCAACAAATCCATTCTATGCATATCTTGCAGTCATTGCATTCCATAAACTTTGCGCCTGCAAAAAAACACACAAAACAAATCCCATGACATTGCATTAATTGAGCGAGAAGACAAATATTTAAAGTAAAATCATTCACAGTTTAAAATTAACCATGGGCGTTGGCATGTGGAGTAGTCATTTCTAAGTTGAAACCGATAATTAATATATTAACAATGGACAAAGGCCTAATAGAACGAAGTTACAAAGGTCAAAAATTCAAAAGGGCTTAGTGTGTGATGTTTAAGCCCAGACGGGGAGAAGTATAAACCAAGAGTGAAAAATTATAGATATATTCACATAATTATTTGTGAATTTATCCATATTTCTCCATCATGACTTAGTTAGACATGACTTGTGTGATACCAAGTTATCCAAATCAAATTCAATTTAGGATCCCTTATGCATATCATGTCCCTCTTTTCTTCCTCTTATTATTTATATTATCAAGAATAATTAGATTAGAAAAAATAGAAATATTTTGCATTTCTAACTTGATTCATTGTGATTTCATTTTTTAAAAAATTGTGTGAACAATTGAAAATTGATATAATCATTTTTGGATTCTTAATTGAATCATGATTTGATTTTCCTTCTGAAATATTTATATCACATTTTTAATTAAGCCCATAAAAATTAATGAATATGTTTAGATAACAATATATAACTTTGATTCATTTCTAGATACAATACATAATTAATATATTTTTTGCAATAGTTTGTTTATTTATTATTTCCAACTATTTCTAAATGCCCGAATGGCACCACTATATGAGAACAACTAAGTATAGCCGGATTTAGTGGGCACAAGAAAAATACCATCGAAAGAGAAATTATTTCATTTATAGGGGATAGAGACACCATTAAGGAAAAAGATAAAATCCAATCATGGAGGCAAGCAGAGAAGAAAACGCAAAAATTCCATAATGAAGGAGGTGGAGAAGTACTTAGAGGCATTTTATCATCTGCCCACATGCCCTTGTTTCTACCAAAGATATCACTACGACATTATTTGTGAGTTTCTTCTATCCTTTTTTGGTCTTGATAAATGCCCATACTCTTATTCAAACCTGCACAAGGCATTGAAAATGGTTAAGGAGTTTAGATTTACATCCACCAATTGTATTTTCTATAATTTTTCTAAAGTCTTTGGCATGTCTATTCAGTTAGCTCATCTCTTGAAATGAATGCCAGCCCATTTATTTTGTTAGGCTACCTATCCCTCTATTTGGTCCATTCCCTCTAATTTGCTTGTCATTTTGATAGTTATTTGTATTGCATGGCTATCATTATACATAGTTGCTTTGAGGATATAATTTTGATAAATTTTGGTTAACATTTTTATTTAATCATCATATCTATCAAGTGATTATAGTTTTGTATCATTGTGGTTATGTAGGTATTATGTTAATGATTTTGGTCATATTATATAATTATCCAGTAGATTATCATTTTGATAGTCTCATTTATTGTATGTATTAGTATTAAGTTGTTATTATGTTAATAATTAACTTGATAATTAGGAGGTTTCTTCCACAGCGTGTCAAATTATGATATTGCTATCAGGATTCAACCATGTAGTTTTCGAGTCAAACTCATTGACCCATGATTCATGAGTAGTGGTTCACAAGAACCCATCTCTTATGATAATGAATGGTCCACTTAGCACTCATTGCATCTAGGTGATGCTCATAGAGGTGAAGCATCGGCCCGTCTCATGAGGTCACCCATCCCAGTACTGCTCCAGCTTAAGCACGCTTAACCGTAGAGTTTCCCCCAAGGTTAAGCCCACTTAGCTTGCTACCCCATTTGCAAAACCTTCAGCAAGTGTTGTGCCTTATGAACCATTCATTATAGAGCCCCTTTAGCTCATTTATTGATAAGTAGGAGGTTTCTTCCACAGCGTGTCAAATTATGATATTGCTATCAGGATTCAACCATGTAGTTTTTGAGTCAAACTCATTGACCCATGATTCATGAGTAGTGGTTCATAAGAACCCATCTCTCATGATAATGAATGGTCCACTTAGCACTCATTGCATCTAGGTGATGCTCACAGAGGTGAAGCATTGGCCCATCCTGGGAGGTCACCCATTCGGGTGCTAAGTAGACCATTCATTATCATGAGAGATGGGTTCTTGTGAACCACTACTCATGAATCATGGGTCAATGAGTTTGACTCAAAAACTACATGGTTGAATCCTAATAGTAATATCATAATAATTAACTTGTTATTCATTAACATTATGTGTTATAGCGATTGATTTGATAGTCATTAGCATTACATGCTTTAGTTATCATTTGCTAGGCCTTAGTATTTTTTTCTTAGCTGTTATCTATTAGCATTATATGCTATATTTTTTATTGGATTTTTAATAGTATTGTATAGTTAACGATTTGATAGTTAACTATTTATAATTTATTGGTATTGTATGGCAACAGTTATCAAATTGATGTCAACAAAATTACTTGGTGATATGTATTGGTTAGATAGTATTATTGAATAGATGCTATTTTGGTATTGCTTTGGTGTATATCAGTATCTTATAATTATTGGTTTATAGTTCTTCTATCAGGTATTAAGATTTTATAGAATATTAAGTTAGATAATGGTAATTATTTTATCAATAGTACTAGTTATGTGGTGTAAAATAGTGGATTAATTAGTAAAACTGAACACGCATCAATGAAACATATTACATCTAATGAAATAGAAATAACAAAACAAGCTGCTATAATTGTTCATTCAAAATTGTTCCATTGTCCTCTATTCTCAATGATCTCTCAATTCATGCTCTCAAATTTGTATGGTGCACATGAATCTACAAGATGGCAACCTAAGAAATGAGATGCTATATGAAATGAAAATCTAAATGCCTACATCTACATGTTTTTGATATTTTTGATTGCAGTGCTAAATGATATGATGGAATGTTGTTTATTCAAAATGATGCTAAAATTATTACTATGATTGAATGATGTAATTCTAAATAGAATGATGTATGGAAATGCAACAATTAAGATGCTAAAACTAAAATTTCCATGATAACACTAATATGAACTAAAAATACCAAATGCTAACTAAAATTCTCTCAATTGTTAATAAGATTTATGCAGCATAAGTTTATGGTCAAATCCCCTTGTTGAAAAGTTATAGAATTGCCTTCTATTTATAGATTTTTCCAAGCTTGGGATGAGGTGGCAGAGATGAACGGTCGAGATCATAATCCCGGGATATCAACGGTGGAGCACAAAGAGGTTGGAGGAATTCATGGAGGCTACTCCATTTGGAAGAGAAAATCTTCCAAGTGTCAAAGAGCATCAATTGAAGGAAGGAGCCATGTGTCTCTGAGGAGGTTAGAAGAATATTTCTAATTTAGAAATTAGAAATAAAATAAATCATGTGACATGTGATGATGTGGAGGGTGAGTTGGAGGAAGTTAGAGAAATATGGAGACATGTGCCAAATTCGAATTAAAAATTCAAATTTAATGAGGAGGGGGATTAACTAAATGACAAATTATTTAATTCGTACATTTAATTAATTTAAGAGGGAAAACGATTTTTGAAATAGAAGAAATTAAGGGATGAACTATATAAATAAATTTATCAATCTACTTATATGAGTAAAAGAATTAGGATTGATTAATTAAATATCAAGTATTTAATTAATTGTGCTCCAGACCATTTTTATGTGTATACACTAGTAATTTTAAATTGATGATTGTAGAACATTATTATTCTTATTTTGTTTATATTATTTAACCATCATATGCTCTCAGCTTTCCCAATAGAGATCTTCATGAGAAAAAAATGGTAAGTAATATTTTGGTTTGATCTAACACCTAATTATACTATAGATAAGTTACTTTTATGTTCATTTTTTTCCTAAATATAGACCTAGTAGATAATAACATATATTGTCTCACTGAAAAAATAAATATAAGTTAATAAAATATTGTAATATGTGGTAATTGATATAAGAAAAATGTAGATTACTAACAAGTATGAATTCTTATCGATCACTTTCAGTCCACAGTAAGTTTGTATTGTATTGTCGTGACATATTAATTCTAGCTAAATAGTTATGACTAACAACAATTATTTTGTTAATTATATATGTGTATCTAACATGATTAAGTGTTTTAGTTTTTTATGCTAGTTAGACATGATAAGAATCAAATTAATTAAGAGTGAATTAAATTTTTGGATCAATTAGTTTTAAGATGTATGGTTTTAAAGTAAAATCCTAGGTGTTGTGTATTATACACCCAATATGCAAAACTAATAACCTTTTTGAATAATAAAAAAACTAAAACTAAATTATTTGAGTAAATGAGAAATATTTCTTGGACCAATCATGCATCCTAAGTAAACAATAAACTCTTCTCAATCAGAGCTTCATGTCGAACACCCTCTTCTAGGTGTTTGCATATAGATGTTTTAATTAGGTTTTCATCTTTATTTCACTTGAGTGGGTGGTAACCAATGAATAACTATTTGGGAAAATTGGACCCAAGAAAGGGTTGCATACCCACGTGTATAATTGCATAAATAGTTTCAAATAGAACTACATGTTTTCTACACTTGGTTCTCTTATATTTTGATCTTGTGGATATAGGGAATGTAAGTAGTTTTGGAAATGAAGGATGCTTTCAGTATTTAGATACAAACAACAATGTGAGGTTTTATGACTTGTTCTTAATTTAAAATATGAATTTTATTAGTAATAAAAATAAATAAAATATGATAGTCATTGATATTTAGAAGAATCCTTAAGGTGAATTTACCTTGTACTTGGCAAGTAGCTTGAAATCCTAAGGAAGGGTACAAGGTATTTTAATAGGACTTAAAAAAACCTCAATACAATAACGTGTGCATACTTGATTTTTTTTAAGTGAGTTAGGACCCAGTTGGTCCCAATGAGTTAAAGTCTCTAACCAAAGATTTGTTATTATTCCATGTCCTTATAATCTTGTATGACTAATTAAGTTGTCTATCCTCTATTGGATAGAGAATTGGTTTTAAAATGACCATGATTTATTAATCATCCAATATGGATGAGTAAGCCAATGATCAAAAGAGCCCAGATTGGCTATTCATTTGTTTTTTCCATATTGGACAAGATAGCTCAAATTGGCTATTATCAATTCTTGAGTATTCAATAAAGACCATCAAACATTAAATAAGCTACTTAAAATGATTAAAGAAAAAATTATTACATATTTTTCTTTGTGATCAATTATATTTTTTTTGTTGAACAAGGTGAGTTATTTTTTTCTATCTCATTTCGATAGATGGTCATCTCATTTAGATGGATGCCTATCCCATATAGATAGAAAGATAAATTTGGATTAACTAAAAAATAAAAAATAAAATTTATGATTTTTTTTGGAGTACAACTTAGTTGTTGCTACAATGCAAAACTAGTGAAATATGATCTAATAGATTTATATGTTACCATAGCAGGAATAATTATAATTATTATATTTTAGAATAAAATTTATGCTTGTTTTAAATGTTTTAATTTACTTAGAAAATGAAAAGATCATATTTGGGTAAAAAGGTAATTTTAGATGATTTCAAAAAAAAAAAAATCTTATTTAGTACAAAAATAAGCCTTGGAATATGGATATATATGTTAAATATAATTTATAATTATCTAGAAAAATGTTTAGGTGACTTCCACAAAAAAATGATTTTATTAGTTAGATAAGGTTTAATTTGGTTTGAGGGTATTTGTCTTCACATGGTTTCTTGTGGGAAGTGTAGATATTATTTCATAAAATGATGATTTTATTAGTTACATAAGGTTTAATTTGGTTTGAAGGTATTTGTCTTCACATGGTTTCTTGTGGGAAGTGTAGATATTATTTCACAAAATGACACAAGTAGGTACTCCCTCTTGCCTAAACACATCCAATTCCACACACAAATCACACAGGTAACTCTCTTCCCATAAAATTAAACATCATCCAAACAAATATTGCAACTAGATTCTTATTTTATTCAATTGAATCCATTACATCAACAAGTTGAAACAAAATTATTCCATTACAATTCAAGTTGTATCTACAATCTTCCTCTTTTTTGTCACCAGATGCACTTTATTCTTTATTTTAAAGAGACCAGAAAATCCTTTATTTTAAACTCTCAACAAACACATTAAATTCAACACAAAGATTGAGTTGCTAGAAATTCAATAAAACTCGTCTTCAAATTTTATTACAAAATCCTCTAGCTATTGGAAAATTATAAAGAAATATGGATCTACAAAGCTATACAGCCTTATGTCTAATGCAAACAACAACAAATCTAATTTATATCAAATTTAAATTAGAAATCTACAACAAGTAAAATCCTAGCAAACCAATCACCACATCAATGGTCTTCTCCAAAACAACCTTTCCTACAAAACTCCACTTTGTCGAAGACCCCTCTCCAATTCTTCATTCAACATACATAAGCACTTCCAACTACAACAATACCTATGAAATTCACAAACCATGGATGTGATACCACTCCTAAAATCCCACCCCCACCTTCCAACTTCTACATTCACCAAAAACATTTACTAGTGACCTCTCAATTCCCAACACCCAAGCTTGGAAGAAAAGAATTTGAGAAGAAAATGAAAAATTTAATCTTTTTTATTCTCTTCCTCCAACCTCCAATTCCAACACCCAAGAATGCTTCTACTAGAATGTGCTTTGAAAAGGCCAAAAATAAAATATTAATTTGCATAACCAACTTGTCAACAAGTTGTAACCAAATTATTTATTAGAAGTTGGCTTGCACTTTTAGTTTATTCACCAACAACATGAAAAAGTAAACAAAAGACAAAAAATAAATACAATCATTTTTTTGGTTGATGTTGGATAGCTTGTTTGCTCGGAATGCTCCTACATCAGACACGACAGGTAAGAAATTTTTTTGAGTAGGACTCAAAAAATGGAGTTGAGTAGTGGGACTACTCTTTCAAGTTGAATGCAACCTACAACGAACTCCATTGTTGTCCCGGGTGCACTAAAAATTTTTTGCTTCTTCCTCTTTTTCCAGCATCTTGTCGGTACACATGTCTCCTTCCTCCAAAAATGTTACACCCTCCTCTTCTTTTCCCTCATGGACTCATTTCCACCATGAACCATCCTTCTCATCTTTCATGGGTTCCAACCCACCACAAACTAACCACCTCAACCAAAATCCATCACCATCCTCTACAACTTCTATATGCAAATATGCATTATCCATGCACCAATCTACAATTACATTTTCTACTTTCATCTTTGTAAACAAACCAAACTTTACATTACCTTGTCCTTCTCCATGACTACAAATTCATCCTTCATTGCAACATCTTTAGCATCATCGTCAGCTGCAACCTTTTATTTCTTCACCCATCGCTACAATTGCAAGCTTTTCCATCCACTCCTCTATCTCCAACATCTTCAATAAAAAATCTTCTTCATCTTTTCCATCTTCAACCACTACTATTGCACTTGCTTCCTCTTGCTCATTCATTTCTTCTCCTTTCTCCATGAATTTCTCATGGCATGCCTTCACTGCAAACTCATCTCTCACAACCTCTCCATGCTACATAGTTTCCAATTTTTCATCTCATATTTATATCCATCCTCATCTTCAAAAAAAATCTCTTTTCATATTGCTTCCATCCATCCCATATCAGGGAATTTTTCCTCAATAATATTCCCATCTCTCCTGTTGCAATCTTTCCCAATTCTCATCACACACTCTGAAAATAATTCCTTCATGACTTCTAGCTCTCAATCGCTCAGGAATTCTCACACTTGCAATGATTCTTTTGAGCTCTTAATCACTGCACTTCAACTCTACTTACAGGTCCTAGTGGATTCTCTCCACTCTCAAGATCCCTCTTTCCTAAACACATCGACTTCCACACACAAATCACACAGACAACTCTCTACTCACAAAATTAAACATCATCCAAACAAATATTGCAACAAGATTCTTATTTTATTCAATTGAATCCATTACATCAACAAGCTGAAACAAAATTACTCCATTACAATTCAAGTTGTATCTACAATCTTCCTCTATTTTGTCACCAGCTACACACATTATTCCTTATTTTAAAGAGACCAACAAATACTTTATTTCAAACTCTCAACAAGTAAATTAAATTCAACACAAATATTGAGTTGCTAGAAATTCAATAAAACTAGTCTTTAAATTTTATTACAAAATCCTCCAGCTATTGGAAAATTACAAAGAAATATGGAACTACAAATCTATACAGCCTTATGGTTGATGTAAACCACAAAAAATATGATTTATATCAGATTTAAATTAACAAGCTACAACAAGTGAAATCTTAGAAAACTAATCACCACATCACTGGTCTTCTCCACAACAATCTTTCCTATAAAACTCCACTCTGTCAAAGACCCCTCTCCAATTCTTCATTCAACATACATTAACACTTCCAGCTGCAACAATATCTCTAGAATTCACAAACCATTGATAGAATACCACTCCTAAAATCCTACCCCCACCTTCCAAATTCCACATTCACCAAAAACAGTTACCAGTGACTTCTCAATTCCTAACGCCCAAGGTTCGAAGAAAATAATTTGACAAGAAAATGAAAAATTTTAAAAAAATTATTCTCTCTCCAACATCCAATTTCAATGCCCAAGAAGGCTTTTTTTGGAATGTGCTTGAAAAGGCCAAAAATTAAATATTAATTTGCATAACCAACTTGCCAACAAGTTGTAACCAGATTTTTTATTAAATGTTAGCTTGTATTTTTAGTGTATTCACCAATAACATGAAAAAGAAAACAAATGACAAAAAATAAATAAATCCATTTTATTGGTTGATGTTGGGTAGCTTCTTTTCTCGGGATGCTCTTGCATCATAAAATAATTTGTATTATGTCTACATTATTTGATCATTTTATTTTGAGTGAAGACAATTTTGAATTGAGAAAGCTTATGGATAATAACAAAAGATAATTTTATTTTATATTTTGGATTTATCATCTTAAAATTCTAAATTGAAAATTGGACCATTGTTAGAGACTTTGTATACTTAGCTTATTTTAATTGGTGATGACATCCACTATCCTCTTGCTAAATTCGACCACAATGATTAGTCAAGAAATATTTTTCTTTTTAAATTTTTTACCCCAAATCAAATGAAAGCTCAAGATTAAATACAATAGTAACATGTCAAAATCCTTTAACCAACTATTTACAATTTTTGTAGATATTTCTACTTCTCCTTACCACTGCCTCTCGGTCCCTCATTTTTTATTTTTTTATATATTCCACCAAACCCTTGAGTTTATCCTAAATTTTCTGTAAGTTACCACCACTTCCACTATGTGAACTTTATTGGAGTCTTTAATACTCACTTAAATTCACATTAAGAGAAGTAAATACAATCAATCTATTCCTCATTCTCCACTATGTTGATTCAACTACTCAGTGAGCTCAAATTCCATATTCATTAATACAAGATGATAATCAATGGTATCTACAAACATATCTTTGTATATTATATATAGTATCATACATACACATATATGTATTTTGTATATATGTATGTATTTATATATGTATGTGAAACATAGAAAAATGTGATTCTAAGTCTTAAGTGCTTAGAACAATAAGAATCAAGGTATTTTCCTAGGGTTCCATTGAGATGGAGATCAACAAGGTGTATAGATTGACTTTCAACCATGAAGGTGAGCCAATCAGACCTAGATCTCCATTTTATTGAGGATTGGAATAGATTGGAATTAATTTTCTATGATTAACCTAATTAGACTATCTGCCCTAATATGAGAAATGTAATATCACAACAATGTACAGATTGAAACAACAATTTGTAGGCAGATCTAGCAAGTGTAGATGACTGTGTACCTACCCAAAAAAATTAGTTTCAACCATTATCGGAGGAAATAGGCACCCTAGGGAATATAGTTCCTTGTAGGGGTATCCTGCTCAACTTTGGCAGTCCTCTAATGCTAGATCTAAGGCCTTTATTTCTTCTTGCAAAGTTGTCGGATCACTATCGAATAATTTTGTAGGTGAGTTTCCATGAGTTGACAAGATGTAGGGCTTCAAATGCAATAATGAACAATTTGTCTTCAAGCTTCCTTCAATCCTCTTTAAACTTGAGATCTACACATTCACAAAGAGAAGAGATGTTGTGCCATTTAGGGGCTTGCCTTAGTCAAACCCCGTGTTAGTGTTTCCACTTCCACAATGATAATGTCAATGATAAAATAATAATGGATAGGAAGGAATGATGGAATCACAAAGTGTTGTAACTCACCACCCTTCAATGGCTTCCTTGAAGGATTTAAGTCATGTGCATCACTTCAAGGTCTTGGATCTTTCTTGCTTGAATACTTTGGAGACCTACAAAAGTGTTAGCCTTCACAAAAAAAATGATAACATGAACACACATAAACTCACATAAGATTTCACATGATGTTAGGATCTTGGATTTTTCTAATAAAACTCTGAAATGTTTCTCTTGACTTGCTTGATAGTGCTCTTGATCATGAGTTCACCAATAGTTTTCTTGTTAGCTCTTGTTAGTTTTCAAATAATGCAATAGCTAGGTATTTATAGGCATTTCTCTAATTTCTCAAGAATTAAATCCTGATAGCCAACATTTATAATTTAAATTTTGAATGTTAAGATGCCCACTCTAACATATCAAAAATTGGTCCCCGACATAATATGGGGACCCATTTACCTTAGAGTGAATGGGTCTTGGCCTTATTATCTAGGACATTAAGTGTCAGGGGCATAATAATAGTTGGATGCATTTATTCAATTCTTGCAAATTCTCAGAAAGTGTTACAAATGGGATATAGAATGCATAATTTAGAAAATTAGGGGCCCAATTAGGTGCAATAGTTTAGGGGGAGCAAAATATAGTGTGAAATTGTCAAGGGTGACAATTTACGATGTTGCAATATGTGTGTATGTATGAATATAAATATATATATACATACACACACACGTGTGTGTGTGCATGTAAATATAAATACACACATATGTATATATATATGTTTATAGTTAATTATTATAAAATATATATGTATTATATTATGTATTTATTTATTACATATATATTCATTACAGTAATTCTCTTATATTTATTCATATATCTTTATGCATAAACATATACTCACTTAACATTTTTATCAAATGAAAATTATGAAATATTCTTGTGATGAAATCCTATCAAGCTTAGGACACATTGACAAGAAAATATGCACAATAAGAATTCAATATCGATTATTAAGGCAATATGACCAAAGGAGATAGAGAAAAACCAAAACTAAAATGATCTTATGATGCAATGTATCATCTCACCTATGACCCAAAGTGAACATCAAAAAAATATATACAATAAGATAATATTTCATGTGTGTGTGTGAGTTCTCAAATTCATGGTGCATATGTCATTTTCCCATATTTGATTCCCTCTCTGGTGATGCTCTCCCTCCTCATTCGACAAGGGGAACTAGTTTTACTACATCCACCTCTTTCACCCAACAAGGTAGTTAGTCTATTAAACATAATATCATCACATATATAAATCACACTAACAATCATCATAAAGACAATAAATTCTCATCTATATAGTTTAATCAATATCTAACTAATACTTTCATTCAGCATATCATGAATAAATCGTAACAATCTCAGTGTGAATATCCACAAACCATAGCTTTGAAAAAAAATGAAAATGCATAACAACGTTTTTAGTTAAAATAGCACAATTTAAATTAGTCCAAAAATGGGGTGTGACACCACTACCCACTAAGGGAATCATTGATTCAAAATTTTTTTTGTCTTTTAGACAACTTGTTATCATTTTAACTTAAGTGCATGTTGTCTATATTGAACATAGGTTATCATTTATGTCAAATTCATGTCAAACTGATTTTTGTTGATAGTGGTTATCAAAGGTTGTGAGGCTATCAAATGTGAAGGTTTTCAAAGATGAAAGAGATTGTACGAGTTCTAGAATTGTCATTTGACTTAAGGTTCCAAAAGCAAGTTATTTATCAGTGTGTAGACTATCTAATCAATCATATCCTATATTAATGAACATGGATCAATTTATGTTGAGGTGTGACTACCTTTAGATAGTTAGTGTATTTATTGTACCATATCGAGTATGCAGTCAACATGAGTGTGGTGGTCCAAAAGGACATCTTATGGGTAGAGAGATTTCTAAATATGGTTGGCATTTCTTTCAAAAATACATGTTTCTCTACGGTTTTGAAGGGTAGTTTGTCTACTCTATTTCTATCAGTTTCCTAAGTTTTTAAAGGTGATACTTAGTGTGCAATAATTTTGAAGTGTCATAAGGTCTATCAAGCTATTCAAAGTTTGAGGTGTGTGTGATAATGGCTTGTAGCATGTGCAGTGAGGATAGTACATGTTTAAGGTTCTTGTGGTGGCACAAGGTGTCAAGTTCTTTTGGTGGCAAGAAATTTGTGTTTGGACTATTGTATTACACATTCCATGTAATTTAAATTTAATTCCACCTTATGTCATCAGGGTTATGTGTGGATCCCTGGTCGACATGGAAGAGTGTTAATGTAGTGTCATGTATGTATTTCAAATGTTCAGATGCATTGTAAGTGTAATGAATGGAAGGTATGTAAGCGAATGGGTTACATGTTTTGGTTGTGAGTACAAAAGTGTGAAGAAAAGGAGACCCAGTATCAGAAGGTTGTTCTTAGTGTGGGAGAGTGTCAGTTGTGTCTCTGGTGCATATTAGAGTTAAATTTCAAATTTACCATTATTTTTATAATTCGGTAGGACTAGTGTTCTACTTGTTGTATTGTTTCAGTAGGGATTGATGTCTCTTTCCATTGGGGATGGTTGTCTCTAGTAGGTTGGTGCCTACATGTTCAATTGGGGATTGGTGTCTCTACTAGGTTGGTTCCTACATCATGTTGATGGGTGTTTTTTGCACAACAACAACTCAAACAAAACATAAAATATCCTATCTCTCTTGAAAGGTTGATCTCTATGGAAAAGAGATAACCCCAAGGTCTCTCGGGTGTCAAATCATGATAATGCAGTAGAACCACTTAGTGATAAATGTGAAAATTTTGGTAATCACAAAGGGACCTTACAAAACAAATGTTGGAAGCTCTAAACTTATCAATATTTATAATAGAATGATACTCAAATTCTTGGTTCCAACTGAAGTTCAAAGAAATAATAAAAGATGAGGGCTTTAGAAATCCTAAGATTAATACTACTCTTAAGATTAACGATATTGATGATGGAATACTTGGAACGGACCAATCCCTATAAAAGTAATTTCTGCTCAACCCAGGCTATACCTGCAATCCCACATAAACAGTGCAATCTTCTAAGGTATTAAATATTTTCATATCATAAAAATTCATTGTATGGAACTGGATGAATGCCTTCAATTGAACTAAGCACACAAGTATCAGGTACAGATTGACCTTGTATAGCAATCCCATAATCAAGAAGCTGTCTAAAGTATGAACCAGAAATCGCTACAATACTCCAAGCATTGAATCACTAGCACCATTAAATTACTTAAATCTAATCTAAAATGCATCAGATATTTCCAATATTTTTTAAAGATAGAACAAGAACCATGCAAGACAAATCAATTCAAAGAAGGCACTAGTAATAACACAATGTCTTCACTTGCATTGAATCATCAATAATAACAACAATTCAAATGTTCGATGTTAAAGCATTTGCTCGAAATATGACTAACTTTTGACTCTAACTCTAACAAATTAACTAACTGTCTAACCCTTCTAAATTTTCTCCCTCTGTTCAACCATTCTTCTAACAACCAACTTAACCAACCCTTATAAATGAGGCCAAAGGCCATACTTATAGAAATCCTTCTCGCGCAAGCCAAAGCTAGAGTTACAAAGAAGGTCAGCCACCAACCAAATCAGTCCAGACAACCAGTAATAAATCACCACCCTACATTGAATGCATGAGGTGCCCTCCTCAAATCAGCCCCGGACTCTGCAAATCTTGATTCAGGCAGCATGAACTCGCAGGTCCCATTTGCCATTAATGCCTCACCCACGCAAACAGAAGAATGACAATGTGCATGCAACGCTAGTTCAAATACAAGCCACCAATCAAACTCGAGCTGGGCAAACAAACCACTCAGATCTAGTCAAACCAGCCTGAGCCTTCCACGTCGCGTCCACCTCGGATCAACGGCCACCGAACACGCCGACCTTGCGTGTACGGATGGGTTTCACCCGTCCACGACTGCAATATGTACATGAATGTATCCCGTGGATCTCGCCATATCTTCAAAGTACGCCCATCCTTCCTTCGACCCCGATAGCAACCTTCTACTCGATCCAATCTGCATTCAAAGGGGCCATAATTAATGCTTAATACATCATCAAAATCCAAGTCGATCCATCAGAGTTCCTAAGGCAAGAAAACCATGCACAAACCCAAGTGGAAGCGGAACCAAAAATAGACATGAGCAGAAACAAAACCAAAACAGGATTGGAAATAAAAACAAGCGGAAGCGAAACCAAAAACAAACGGGAGCGTAAACAAAACCAAAACAGGAATGGAGACAAAAATAGGCAGAGGCAGAAATGGAACCAAAAATAGACGGGACTCTTTGCAAAGTCCCGAGTTCAGATCCCACCCCGGTTCTGGTTCCGATGAAGGAAAGGAAGACCAAAGCAGACCCAAGGGGAAGAAACCAACCCGAAGGCCGAACACAATGAAATAGCAAAGACACAGAGGTGAGAAGCAGAGCTAGAATGACAATGGGAACCAGACCGTGAACTTAAATTAAAAGGTTCAGAGTTCAGTTCCATCCCGGTTCCACCTTTGACAAATGAAAGAAAAGGCAAACCAAGGAAAACCTAAAGGAGGAAACCAACTCAAAGGCCAAAGACAAGCAAAACAATGAAGAAAACAAGAAGGTGGGAAGCGAAGCCGAAACAGGAATGGAAATCGAACCATGAAAATTTTTAAGGTTCAGAGTTCAGTTCCATCCTGGTTCTGCCCTCAGTAGAACAAAAGAAACAAGGCGCAAAGAGGAAAAGAAAAAATCCCAAGACCCAAAAAAAAACACCAAGGGAAAATAGAAGGAAAAAGGAACCCACACCAGAGAGGACATCCACAAGACCCCAAAACCACCAGGAACTCAACACAAAAGTCACCCATAACCAAGACAAGCACCAAAGACCAAAACCCCAAGATTTTCAAAGATAAGCTCAAAAAGGGGCAAGGCCATAGAAAAGGGCCAAAAGGGTAGGCAAAAGAGGTGTTAGAACCAAAAATTTCATTTAAAACTTCATTTAAAACCCTAAGGTTTTCCCACAATTTTCCATAAAAATCCGTAAAGACCTAAGGGATTTTATTTATTCATGCCCCTTATTTTCCTATCTTTCCCTTAAAATTCATTTTCCCCATCCAAAATGCTAAAACATCTTATATTATACATCGCTACCTTAAACCTTTTTTAAAATTTTGATCTTACCAATTCATACCAGTATACTGCCGATGGCTCAATCCATACCCACGGTGTGGCGATAGTGGTGAGCGGCAATCAAGGTAACCCTTACCACTGCACCGCAAAGGGTCATCTCAGGGCCCGCGGTGCTGCAGTGAAGAGTTAGTAAGTGGCCAAGATGGTGGGCACAAATCAGTTACCGCGCCACCGCTCACGGTCTAAGCATAGACCGTGGTGGCGCAGTGGGTGGTTAGTAACTGGTGCGGTGGACTGAGGTCAGTGGTCAACAACAAAGGAAGCGAAAATGATAGCTATTGCGGTACCACTAGTAGTTAAGCCAGTGACCGTGGTAGTGCGGTAAACCGTTAGCAGACAACGAAGCCGGCTACCACTGCACCGTGATCGGCCAGAGGGGGGACCGCGGTAGTGCGGTAGACAGGAGGGCAGCAGGAAAAGGTAACATAAAATTTTACCGCTATACTGCTAACAGATGAAGTGAAAACCGCAGTGAGGCAATAAAATAAATAAAGAAAGCCAAGGGGAAATAAAATTTAAAGCGGGAAAAGATATAAAGTATTAAAGTGAAAAATAAAAGGCAGAACTATAGTCGAAAATATTTGATTTGCCAATAAGGCAACTTAATCAAATATTTTATTTTTCTAATTAACGAATATCAAGCGGTTGTAACAAAAAGTGAAGGGTCACGACGCTTGGATTGTAATGTATAAATATTTAAGAAAATCAGAAAGATAAGGAGAGAGACAAGTAGTTAATGTATGAATGAGATTTTTT
Source organism: Sequoiadendron giganteum (assembly GCA_007115665.2). Lineage (NCBI taxonomy): Eukaryota > Viridiplantae > Streptophyta > Pinopsida > Cupressales > Cupressaceae > Sequoiadendron > Sequoiadendron giganteum. The sequence continues at coordinate 185,802,902 of CM021110.1, read as the reverse complement.
TAGACGAGGGAATAAAAAACAATGTACAGAGCCTTTCCTGAAATAGATCAATGGATAATGAATTTTAATTGGTGATATTTTCTTTTGGTGTTCAGTTGTTATGTTGTGTTAAATCAAATTCTTTTATCTGGTTCTCTCCAACTTGAGATTCTTTAATTATTCAAATCAACATAATAAGTATATCTCTGATTTACCAGAATGTATTCCCATTTTGTGTGATTTAGTTTATTGGTGTCTGCATGTTAGATTTAAACTCTTTTAAATAAGTCACAGTAATTCAAAGATTTATTTAGGGGAGTTAAAGAAGAAGCCAGTTAAGAAACATCCCGGCACAATTTATGCAAGTCATAAATAAATGAAGTTTTATGACAGTCATATAGTTTCATTTTCAAAGTGCCTAACAACTAGAATAAATCCAAAGAGAGAAACACATATCATTTTTATTTTTGACTCCATTGCCCATGTGGATAGAAGGCACTGATCTACCACAACCCAGAGAATTAATTTCATATACAAACAACATTTTCAAAACCTTTCTTTTGAGTAGTAGGAGTAGGTATAGTTGTAGTGATTTTGTCTATCCACTTCCATTTTCCATTGTGGGTAGATTGTTTCACCAGGAAATACATTTCAATTTGCATCATTGACATAGGTTCACCCGCCTTGATATAGCAGAACCTAAAGAGAAGAAGGTTCAATTGCATCAATTGGCCTTGTACGCTGGCCAAAAGCGTTGTGAGAGCTTGGCAACCTCTCGTGGTTCAAACCTACATTTTGAGACCCAACAGTTTGGCAACTCTGCTGGGGACTATACTCAGGAAAGTTTTTTCAGCCTATCCATTTATAGAGTCAACAAAGTTTTACATTTTTTTGGAGATTTCGATGGGGGAAAACCAAGCAGTATCATAATCTTTTTCATTTTCCTACTTTTTGGAAAAGTAGGTGGTGACTCTATTTCATTTGATAAATAATGCATGGGTGTTGTGAAGATATAATATTTTGTCAAGATGGTAGAAGAAGAAAGAAGACAGTAGTCAATCAAAGAATTGAAGGAATTGAGACAACAAAGGCTACAATTTGAACAACAGATACTACAAGTGAACCAAAAATTATGGAAATTACGAGTCAAACGTGCTCCAAGTACATCACCAAATAGGTCATCATGCAGTGAGAATGAAGACACAAATGCCAGGAGATCTTGGACACCACAAATACCACATGATGCAACTAAGAACTTTGGTAATAAAGGTAATGTACTCTATTCACATCATAACACTTTTGATGAGTCTATTCAAGTTCAAGAGAGAGGTACAGATCTTGTGGATTCCTTTTTTGACATGAGGAGATATAAGGGAGAATCTATGAGTTCTTTGTACAACAGGATGGTAGATATCTGTATGAATTTACCTCCTTGTTATAGGCCTACAAGACCCACATTTGTTGCACAATTTTTAAAAGCATCAGACCCTGAATCAATTTATTGGTCAAAATCATTAAAACAGCAAGCCTTTGATGTAGTAAATAAATTATTGATTCCATTCTTGGGACAAGGTACATGGATACTGGCAATAATAAATCTAGTAGTGATATCATGGATGCTCAAACAATTCAACAAACAAAGGAAGCATGTGCTACTAGGATTTCTAATGACTATTTTTCAGATTTGGAAGATGATAGGGACACACCATTTGGAGACTACATCAACAATGTTTCAGAAGCTACAACTGAAGAAGGTACCATGCCATCCAATAGTGAAGATATGGAGAGTTTCTCCTGCATAACAGATTGTGATTCAAATTGTGAGGATGAACTTGTGAATTTTGATCTGCAACAGGGTGATTATCAAGAATTTGGAGAAATAGAGGAAGATCTGGATGAAACTTGTTCACTTAGTAGTGAGCAAGTTTCAAAAATTTTAACTCTTGAATACCAGAAGTATGCACATAAAGATGATTCTAGAGTTTTGGCTCCAACCTATATTTGCTTTGACAGTGAAGATACTATGTGTAACAATTCATATAACCCCATGTGCATCTCTCACAGTGATGAGGAATTCTTTTAAGTTGATCAAGAATCCATGTCTGTCCAAGAAGAGGTATGTGACTTGAATATTTTTTGCCTACAAGAGAAGGATACCATTTTGCATATCATTGATGATAAGTGTTCAGCATTTTTTGATTCAAGTATGTGTAAGGATGGTTGTATGGATTAGAGGTATGTGTCAACGCCAACTGGTGATAGAAAAGAAATGGAAAGTAATTTTGATTTGATTATTTTAGAAGATGCTGATGAGATAGAATTTGTAGATTCCCATGTGAAGCATTCATATTTTTAGGTCCCAGTACAGCTGCTTGATCATTTAGCAACATATGACAGTGAGCATGCCTATGAATGTTTTGTTGAATGTGGATACACTTTGTATGTTGAGGGTGATAAATAGTTTTCATATGATAATAAGAATGATGAAATGCAAAGTGATGAAATGAATATGAATCAAGTTGAATACAATGATTTCCTAAAGGTTTTCAATGGTAGTGCATGTTGCAGGGCAGATGGAATGAATATTTTCAAAAGAAACCTGATGAGCTTTAACCAAAACAAAGTCTATGACAGAGGAAAGTGCAGGTTCTTCTTTTGGGGTGGCCTAGGGCCATCCCTTATGGTTTTATTTTTGAGCCATGGTAGACATAGAGGATTAGGGATTGTCAGTGCATGGACAATCCCTAACAAACCTCTTTAATCATACTTTTCCATGCACAGTAGTTTTAGAAATTTTGAAGGGTTTGGGTTTGCCAATACATGGACATTCTCAGGAGTTCCCTTTCTGAAAGCATCATTTTCTTTCCATGCACAGTAGTGTAGGGTTTCCATTCTCCATTTGCTCCATTCTCCTTCATTCATCCATTCATTCCCTCCATCTGCCATTGCCTTCATTTTTCATATCATTTACTTGGTCTGCTCTCCTAGGATATTCTAGATTCTTGCAGTGATTTTGAAAACCACTCATCCCCAATAGAAGCCATTGTTAGAACCAAAAATTTCATTTAAAACCCTAAGCTTTTCCCACAATTTTCCATAAAAATCCCTAAAAACCTAAGGGATTTTATTTATTCATGCCCCTTATTTTCCTATCTTTCCCTTAAAATTCATTTTCCCCATCCAAAATGCTAAAACATCTTATATTATACACCGCTACCTTAAACCCTTTTTAAAATTTTGATCTTTCCAATTCATACCGCTATACACCAATGGCTCAATCCATACCCATGGTGTGGCAGTAGCGGTGAGCAACAGTCAAGGTAACCCTTACCTCTACACCGTGGAGGGTCATCTCAGGGCCCGCAGTGCTGCGGTGAAGAGTTAGTAAGCAGCCAGGATGGTGGGCACAAAGCAGTTACCGCTCCACTGCGCATGGTCTAAGCATAGACCATGGTGGCGTGGTGGGTGGTTAGTAACTGACGTGGTGGACAGAGGTCAGTGGTCAATGACAAAGGAAGCGGTAATGATAGCTACCACGGTACCATTGGCAGTTAAGCCAGTGACTGCGGTAGTGCGGTAAACCGTTAGCAGATAACGAAGCCGGCTACCGCCACACCATGACTGGCCAGAGGGGGAACCACGGTAGCGCAGTAGATAGGAGGGCAGCAGGCAAAGGTAACATAAAATTTTACCACTATACCACTAACAGATGAAGTGAAGATCATGGTGAGGCGGTAAAAGAAATAAAGAAAGCCACATGGAAATAAAATTTAAAGCGGGAAAAGATATAAAGTATTAAAGTGAAAAATAAAACGCATAACTATAGTTAAAAATATTTGATTTGCCAATAAGGCAACTTAATCAAATATTTTATTTTTTTGATTAACGAATATCAAGCGGTTGTAACAAAAAGTGAAGGGTCACGACCCTTGGATTGTAATGTATAAATATTTAAGAAAATCAGAAAGATAAGGAGAGAGACAAGTAGTTAATGTATGAATGAGATTTTTTTAGACGGGGGAATAAAAAACAATGTACAGAGCCTTTCCTAAAATAGATCAATGGAGATAATAAATTTTAATTGGTGATATTCTCTTTTGGTGTTCAGTTGTTATGTTTTGTTAAATCAAATTCTTTTATCTGGTTCTCTCCAACTTAAGATTCTTTAATTATTTAAATCAGCATATTAAGTATATCTCTAATTTACCAGAATGTATTCCCATTTTGTGTGATTTAGTTGATTAGTGTCTGCATGTCAAATTTAAACGCTTTTAAATAATTCATAGTAATTCAAAGATTTCTTTTGGGGAGTTAAAGAAGAACCGGGTTAAGAAAACATCCTAGCACAATTTATGCAAGTCATAAATAAATGAAGTTGTATGATAGTCATATAGTTTCATTTTCAAAGTGCCTAACAACTAGAATAAAGCCAAAGAGGGAAACACATATCATTTTTATGTTTGACTCCATTGCCCATGTGGATAGAAGGCACTGATCTACCACAACCTAGAGAATTAATTTCATATACAAACAACATTTTCAAAACCTTTCTTTTGAGCAGTAGGAGTAGGTATAGTTGTAGTGATTTTGTCTATCCACTTCCATTTGCCATTGTGGGTAGATTGTTTCACCAGGAAATACATTTCAATCTACATCATTCACATTGGTTCACCCGCCTTGGTCTAGCAGAACCTAAAGAGAAGGTTCAATTGCATCAATTGGCCTTGTACGTTGGCCAAAAGCATTGTGAGAGCTTGGCAACCTCTCATGGTTCAAGCCTGTGTTTTTGAGACCCAACAAGAGGGTCCCCACTTTCAGTGGGGCGTGTGTGCAAAACTTCACAACAAATGGCGACTTCGCTGGGGAAATGCTCCAGAGCATTTTGATGACAAACTAGAATCAAGAACTCGGAATCTCTGGTTTCAGTCCAAGCACCAGGTTACCAATGGAAAAGGTCTCAGAAATCACAAACAAGCAAACCTTTCCTGTACCAGGGTCAAAGTGTGTGTGTATGTATTCATTTCCCTTTCCTGAGCTGCAATAGGGACCAAACTTAGTCTAATAGGGCTACATAAGGATTCTAACTCCAAAAACAACCTGGATAGAGCCTCGCTGCTAGACAGGCGTCCATAGCCTCGACGAGGTTATCACTATGACCCTCCCTAGCATAGCTCTACTGTCATCCAGGCGTCGATAGCCCTGGTAGAGATACTAGGATACCCCTGATAAAGTGAACATTTCTTTTGATTTTCAATATTTTATTTTTCTTTTCTTTTGATATTCTCTTTGAGATTCTTTTTAAGTTTTTTTTCACCTTGCAAGCAATGAAGCCTGAACTCAGGGATGAGAACCACAACGACACTGGAGCAGAATATAAGATTTTTCACCCAATCAGACCTCATAAAGACCATATGCAACCTTGGAATCCTTAAGATTTGTGTGAAAATATAAGACCCAAATACATTCTAGGATTTTGACTTAATCAAGTGACTCCAATTCCTAGTACATGCAACATCAGGTGAAGGAATTCCACCAATTCAAGTGACTCCGAAAAGATGATTAGAGTTTGTAAAAGAAATCTCCAGAACAACCCAGATAAGCAGCCAATCATACAGATGCAACAAGCCCAGAGGAAAGCCAAAAAACCCAAAGCAGGAGCAGAGCAAAAAGCCAAAACCAAACGAAGAACATCAACCCAAACCAAAAGCAAAAAAAGATAAAAAAAATAAAGGAAACCCCAAGGAACCCAACCAAAGCAAAGAAAAACAATAGAAAAGGAACCTAACCTACCTATGTAAAGGGAAAAAGTTGTAAATAGCTCAGGACTGAAAATAATGCTTCAAATACTACCCATTGATAGGCAGCGGGATATCTCCTCCAGTGAGGGTTTTCAAAAAAAAAGCATTATCTCCTAGAATCTCTACAATCTGATAAGGGTCGAGCCAAAGTTTGTCAAATTTTCCATGCTCCCCTTTTTGGTCATGGGCTTTGTCCCAGTAGAGAACCAGGTCAGAGATTCTAACAGCTTTCACCTTGGCTCTCCTATCAAACCATATCTTCACTATACCCTGGTGATTGGCAAAGTTTTCTAGGGCTTCATCTCTTCTCTCTTCAAGGTGTAACATTTCAGTCAAGCAGGCTTCATGTTTATCCTCTCCATTATAATATTCATTGTAAATTGCAAGGTAGGGATCTTCAACTGGATGGGAAATATAGGTTCCAATCCATACACTAAGTGATAAGGGGAGGTTCCTAGTGATGCTTTTGGTCTCGTACGATCTGCCTAGAGAGCAAATCTAAGTTGGGTGTGCTAAGCCTTAGGGTTTTTCTCTAATAGCTTTTGGATGACTGTCAAAAGGTTCTTATTAGAGGACTCGGCTAGATCATTACCCTGTGGGTAGTAATTAGATGCAAATTTCATAACAATTCCATGATCATAAGCTCAGTTAGAAAACTTCAATGATGCAAATGCAAGACCATTATCACAAACTATAGCTAATGGACAACCAAAGTGATTAACAATACCTTACTCCATTTAATTGATTACCACTTCAAAGGTACATTTTTTGCAAGCAAGAGCCTCGGTCCATCTAGTAAAGTAATCAGTTACAGTAAGAATATACCTGTGGCCTGCAAATGAAGGTGGATTGATTGGACCTATGAAGTCCATTCCCCATTGTGCAAATGGTTTTACCTCTGTAACAAGCTAAAGTGGAAGGATCGCATGCCTCTCCCTACTTGTCACAGTCTAACATACATGGCATGCCCTCACATGGTTATGTGTGTCTTTGAACAAGGTGGGCCAATAATAGCCTACCCTCAGGATCTGGTTTGCAGTAGAAGGTGTTGAGCCATGGCCTGTGCCATATCTGTCATGAAATTCAGTCATTACTCTCCCAGTCTCTTCCTTTCCTAAGCACCTCAAATAAACCCCCTCATGATTTCTATTGTATAAAAAAACTCCCTTCATCATAAAACTACCACTCTCAAAAGTAAATCTCTCCTTTGTACTGCATTAAGGTGTTTGGGACACTACTAATTCAACAAGTAGTAGATAATTTCATCATACCACTTTCCTAGAGACACTTCTTCAAGGTGATATTACTAAGCTGTGAGGTCAGGGCCCATCTCAACCATTGTTTGTGTTAGTCCTTGCCCCCTCACCAATTTCATGGGTTGGATCTCAATATCATACTCTTGCAACATGGTCACCCACTTGGCTCTGCGTTCTCCTAATTCATTATGCATCAACAATAGCTTAACTGCTGGATCAGGCACTATGGCAACGACCTTATTTCTCAAGATATAGTACTTGAATTTATTTACTACTCAGACCAGGGAAAAATCCTATTTTTCCACATTGGGATACCTCAGTTTGGCATCCTTAAGAGGAGTACTCATAAAAGCTATGGGATACTCATTCCCTTGGTCAGATTTTTGGGTCAACATGCCAGCACAGGAATGTTCAGAAGCAAATGAGTATATATAAAAGGTCTGGCATAATCTAGACTTATCAGTACTGGAGCTTCAGCAATAGCTCTCTTGATCTCTACAAATTCCTCCCTAGCTCATGCACTCCATTCAACCTTTTCTTCTTGTTTTAGCATGGCATTCAATGGTTTTACTATTTCTATGAATCCAGTGATGAATTTTCTAACAAAGTTAATTTTCCCAAAGAATGACTTCATTTCCTTTTGCTTGCAGGAGGTTGAATTTTTAGTATAGCCTCTACCCGTTTTGGATCAATGGCAATACCTTGTTCCAAGATGACATGTCCTAACAATTTTACCTCAGTGACTCCAAAGATGCATTTCTTTGGATTAAGGGAGATGCCAAACTCCCTGCGCCTTTGGAATACTTTGCATAAATCCACAATATGATCACTTCTCCCTTTGGAAAAGACTGTCAAATCATCCATTTAGATGATGATGCACTTGCCAAAAATTTCCTTGAAAGCAATATCCATTGCTCTCTGGAATGTAGCTCCAACATTGATTAATCCAAAGGGCATTCTCCTATAAGCAAAAGTTCCCCATTTTGTAATAAAGGCAATTTTGTGCCTATCCTCATATTGCACCATAACTTGATTGTACCCAGAGTACCCATCCAGAAAAGACATCATCCAAGATTCATTGACAATCTAAAGTATCTCACCCAGTGAAGGGACTGGATAATTATCCTTTTCTGATGCCCTGTTGAGATTTCTGAAATCAACACACAGTTTGATTTCTCCATTTTTCTTCCTTATTGGAACCAAGTTTGCAACCCATGTTGAGTGTCTTACTAGGAATATGATCCATGCTGAAAGAAGCTTTTCCACCTCCTTCTGAATGATGGGTTCCAGCAGAGCATTAATTGGTCTCTACCTTTGCCTGAATGGCTTGACATTTGACTTCAGGGGAATAGTATGTGTAATGATTGAGGTATCATATGTCTTCAATTCATCATAACTCCATGCTATCACATCTTGATATGTATGTAAGGCATCAATAATCCCTCTCCTTTCCCTTGGAGTACACACCTTACCAATGAAGACATCTTTTGCATTTTTTGGAGTTCCCATTTTATATGTTTCGCATTGACTACTGAGAGACTCCCTCTTCACGTGTTATTCCTAATCCATTATCTTATCCAGATCAAATATCCTATCTAACTACACCATACCTCTTGGGATAGTGTTAGTTTTCAAGTTAATGACTCCTTCTAGGTCCATTTCCGCCTCTTAAAGCTCTACTTCATCAATCACTTGAGAAGCAAACACATCACAGCTAGTGATGAAATCAAGAATATGTTTATCATCTTTAAATACCTAGAAATTAGTAACATTTTCAGGAACTGAGGGTACTAGATTAAGTTCCACAGTAAACCTCCTCGAGCCTGAAAGTGACAATGGCTGCAACGTACTAGTTTCCTGGGCCAAAGAATCAGCAGTTTGATTCTTTCCTCGAGGGATCAACTAAAAGTTGAAGGCATCAAACCCTTCAATGAGATCTCATACTCAGTGTTTGTAATTAGCCATCCTTATGTCATGACATGAGTATTGTTTCCTTACTTGCTTGACCACTAGCTTAGAATCTCCAAAGACTTGCAAAATTTTAACTTTCTTCCTTAAGGCCATTAATAACCCATGAACAAGAACTTCATATTCAGCTACATTATTGGTGCACTGGAATTGGAGCCTATGAATAACAAAATAGGTTTTACCTCTAGGGCTGATTAGCTCAAATCCTACTCTAGCACCCTGCTTTGATTTGGATCCATCAAACCTCAATATCCAGAAACCATCAACCCCTGGTTCCTTTGAACTAACCTTGTTCTTACTACTGCCCAGAGGCTCCTCAGGAGGCCTTGGGGTTTTTCTTTTTAGATCACTTTGAATGTCTTGTAAGTCTTGCTTGACAGTTGGGGTTAGATTAATACATATATGTATCTTCCCCATGGTTGCTTGGCACAGGCAACATTCCGGCTCAGAGTGAGGGGCATTATGAACCCTGCACCAATTGGGAAGCAGCAATTCTTTGGAATTCATATGTCTGCCCAATTGAATTTGATCCTCCACACATTTTTGGATAAACTCTTGGAAACTATCTAGCAAGTTGAGTTGTCCATCTACTTGATCATCAAGCTCCCTTGTTTGTTCAAACTGTACTCCGAAATTGTTGGCTCTTGATGTGGATTCATCAAAGGAGCTTTGCATCATAAAGACTTCCTCTATATCAAAAATAGGAGAGGCCAGGATATAATTCCCCATGTTGACCTCGAATACCAATATTTCATTTGAAGTATTATGATATTCAGTGATCGCATACTTCATTCTAGGTTCTCTCTCAATTATGATTTAATTTGGGACTCCTTTCCAGGGGAGCCACATGTGAGAGTGGTATGTGGATGTATATCCATTTAGTGCCTTGGTGAAATCCCAACCCAAGATCAAACCATAAGTGTCAAGAATATCCACCACCTGAATATTAAGTACTTGTTGCACTCTACGATCCGAAGCAACTTGCATGGGAACCATGTTCAACTCTCCTACTATATTTACCTATGTCTTGTCTAATTGGGTGAACTTCTAAGAAGCTACAGGAGTAATACCGAGATCCCTACAGACAACAAAAGGCATAACATTTGTAAATGCCCCAGAATCCAGCAGACAATTATGTAGATTCTTTCCAAAGATACGAACAGAAATCAAAAAGGGAGGGGTTTCCATTTTTCCCTGGAACAAACTCAATTGAGTGTCAGCTTGTGCAACCTGATTCTTATCTTTTTCCTTCCCTATATCTCTAGGTGGTTTTTGACTTAGACCCTTAGGTGCCTGTGAACTAGGAGGCATGCCAACTGCCTCATTGAATGCTACTCCTAGTGATCTCATGCTTGAATCGAAAGATCCCAGGACTACATTTCTGATTTTAGGAACCCTTAATAACTCAAAAGTAGAAAGACTCACCTTTACTTTCCTGAGTTCTTCAATCACATATTCGACTAATTTTCCCACATTCATGTCAGTGTGGGTCTCTCTAGAATGGCCAGTCTACTTATATTTTGTTGCATCGGTAGTGCTTCTTTTTGAAATATCAGGTTGTCCTCCTTTTGCAGAGTACTGTGTCGGCACCTAAGGATAAGATGGGTTATTGTTGGCATGTGGGTTTGGTGGAATGGAAAAATTGTTAGGAGGAATAAATGTATTAAATGGGCCTCCAGCTTGTGGATTCCTGTTAGGCCTATTCCTCAAATCATACTTTCTTGTGGGTTGCTGGAAAATTTGTACTTCTTCAACACCAACTTCTTCTTCATCTAAGGGACCGTTATCATTCTCAATTTCCTCCTCAAATAATTGAGAGATTTCATCTTCATTAAGCACTTTTTCAGCCTCCTCATTCTAGTTGCTTGACTCCTCTTCTGGTTCATTCTCTTCACACCTCAGGAAAGGAGCATGGTTCAAAACCAAAACTGGGGAATCATAGGGATTTGAGGGTACCAATTCCCAACCAGTGGAGTTGTTCTCAAATTCATAATGAAATATGGAAGCACCAGTTTGAAATTCAGGACAATCAAGCTCAGAGTGTTGACTTTTCTTATGAAATCTACACCATCCTAACAAAGCTACTTCTGCTAGGTACACACCACTCAGAGGTTTCTCTTGATTGGAAGGTTGATCCAGTCAAGTGGGAACTCCTCCATTATTAGGTCCAGTATTCCATGGCCTATTATGCCTAGGTGGTTGTCTCCTTTCAAACCCTTGTCCACCTTCTTGGCTTCTATCAAAGTTCTGACTAGAACCTTGTCCTCAATTCTCCCTATTATGACTTGATTGCATGCTCCTCTAAGGAGTTTGGAGTTGGTGGTTCTAGTTCCTCAAGTGGGTTACTTCCATATTCAATTTTTTTACTTGCTCAGTTAGTTCATCTAGCCTTTCTTTATTAGGACTATTGTAAGGCAGTGAATTCACATTGTTTGGAGGGTATCCTGACACTCCTCCAGAATCAGCAGACTGATTTAAAAATTCAGAGTTTTGCAAATATGTAGGGAAACCAGCTTGTGATTTTGAATAAAGGGGTTGATTGGCACCCTGTTGCGAATAATTGGGCATTGGGTGAGTCTGACTTATTGGATGACTTGGGTGAGGGACCAAAGGCAAGTGTGGGATGGGATTCATGATGGGGGTGTCATTAGTTAGAGCCTAGTTAAGAGCTTGGACTTGCCCAGGGTGAGCAACTGATCCCAGAGATGGAAGGGGTCCAAACAAGTGTTGTCTCAAGTCGATATTGACCTTAACAGCCTCTGTATATGCAGTGACCAGGGTAGTTGGGGGATTATTTCTCCACTTAAGGAAGGTGGATGTAAGGCTATCAAGGGCTTCGAAGTAGACCTCTAGGGCAGTGGCATCATTTCCAACATAAGGTGCTTGAAGTCTAGTGTATGCTCAATGGAACCTATTGTTGAATGATCCTATAGGTTCCTTAACTTCTCTCTTAACTCGAGTAAACTACATGTAGAGCTCATTAGCACTAATGGGAATCTTAAACTTCTACAGAAATGCAGCCTCAAGTTCAACCCAATTATGAATGGATGCAGCAAGTAAATGATTGTACCAGTAAAAAGCCTCCTCTCCCAGAAAATAAGGGAAAATTCTACATGAAACATCCTCATGATTAATCCCCCTATCTCTCAAACAAGTCTAAAAAATCCTAATATGCTCCTTTGTCATTTTATTAGGGTCATTTATGTGAAACTTAGAGCAAAAATGCTCAGGGTTCTTGGGCATAACATTGTAGTTATTGAATGACAGAGGTGATGGTTTATTTTCCAAGAAAGCCATTGGTGGAGGTGGAGGTGGTAAAGGTTGATTGATGACTGGTTGGGGTTGTTGAATGGAATCAACCTCAGAATCGGATGAAGATGATATGGATGAGGGTGAGGATGGTGGAAGTGATAGGTTAGATGATGACTCCTCCCTTCTTTTGGTCCTTCTTGACCTGGTTAAAGGTGGAAATTCTTGAAACTCTTCTTCTTCTCCTGGTGTAGATCTAGTTCTCCTTTTGAGCCTCTCAGGAGAGATAGCATTTAGAAAATGCTCCAGCTTGCTTATTCAAGCCCTCCTAGCACCAATCCTATTGATGTGTGTTTTCTGCATAGCAATAACTCAGACAAAACATAAAATATCCTATCTCTCTTGAAAGGTTGATCTCTATGGAAAAGAGATAACCCCAAGGTCTCTCGGGTGTCAAATCATGACAATGCAGTAGAACCACTCAATAATAAATGTGAAAATGTTGGTAATCACAAAGGGACCTTACAAAACAAATGCTGGAAGCTCTAAACTTATCAATATTTATAATAGAATGATACTCAAATTCTTAGTTCCAATTGAAGTTCAAAGAAATAATAAAAGATGAGGGCTTTAGAAATCCTAAGATTAATACTACTCTTAAGATTAACAATACTAATGATGGAATACTTGGAATGGACCAATCCCTACAAAACTAATTTCTGCTCAACCTAGGCTATACCTGCAATCCCACATAAACAGTGTAATCTTCTAAGGTATTAAAGATTTTCAGATCATAAACATTCATTCAATGGAACTGGATGAATGCCTACAATTGAACTAAGCACACAAGTATCATGTACAGGTTGACCTTGTGTAGCAATCCCATAATCAAGAAGTCCAAAGTATGAACCAGAAATCGCTACAACACTCCAAGCATTGAATCACTAGCACCATTAAATTACTTAACTCTAATCTAAAATGCATTTAGATATTTCCAAGAAATTTCAAAGATAGAAGAAGAACCATGCAAGACAAATCAATTCAAAGAAGGTACCAGTAATAACACAATTTCTTCACTTGCATTGAATCATCAATAATAACAACAATTCAGATGTTTGGTGTTATAGCATTTTCTCGAAATATGACTAACTTCTGACTCTAACTCTAACAAATTAATTAATTGTCTAACCCTTCTAACTTTTCTCCCTCTATTCAACTATTTTTCTAACAACCAACTTAACCAACCCTTACAAATGAGACCAAAGGCCATACTTATAGAACTCCTTCCCACGCAAGCCAGAGTTAGGGTTACAAAGAAGGTTAGCCACCAACCAAATCGATCTAGATAGCCAGCAATAAATCACCTCCCTGCATTGAATGCATGAGGCACCCTCCTCAAATCGGCCCCAGACTCTACAAATCTCGATTCAGGCAACACGAACCTGCAGGTCCCATCTGCCATGAATGACTCACCTGCATGAACAAAAGAACAACAACACAATGCAACGCCAGTTCGAATACGAGTCACCGATCAAACCTAAGCTGGGCAAATGGATGACTCAGATCAAATCAAACCGGCCTGAGCCTTCCACACTGCATCCACCTTGGATCAACGGCCACCGAACACACTGACCTTGCATGTATGGATTGGTTTCACCCGTTCGCGACTGCAATATGTACTTGACTGTATTTGTAGATCTCGCCATATCTTCAAAGCATGCCCATCCTTCCTTCGGCCCCGAGAGAAACCTTCTTCTCGATCCAATCTGCATTCAAAGGGTCCATAATCAATGCTCAATACATCATCAAAATCCAAGTCAATCCATCAGAGTTCCTAAGGCAAGAAAACCACACACAAACCCAAGCATAAGTGGAACCAAAAAGACGAGAGCAGAAACAAAACCAAAGCAAGAACGGAGACAAAAATAGGCGGAAGCGAAACAAAAAACAGACGGGAGCAGAAACAAAACCAAAACAGGAACGGAGATAAAAATAGGCAAAGGCGGAAATGGAACCAAAAATAGACGGGACTCTTCGCAAAGTCTCGAGTTCAAATACCACCCCGGTTCTAGTTTCGATGAAGGAAAGGAAGACCAAAGCAAACCCAAGGGGAAGAAACCAACCTGAAGGTTGAACACAGCGAAACAACAAAGACACTAAGGTGGGAAGCAGAGCCAAAATGAGAACGGGAACTGGACCATGAACCTTTTTTAAGGTTCAGAGTTCAGTTTCATCCCGATTCCACCTTCGACAAATGAAAGAAAAGGAAAACCAAGGAAAACCTAAGGGAGGAAACCAACCCGAAGGCCGAAGATAGGCAAAACAACAAAGAAAACAAGAAGGTGGGAAGTAGAGCTGGAACGGGAATGGAAACCAAACCGTGAACTTTTTTAAGGTTCAGAGTTCAATTCCATCCCGGTTTCGCTCCCAATAGAACAAAAGAAATAAGGCCCTAAGAGGAAAAGAACAACTCCCAAGACCCAAACAAAAACACCAAGGGAAAACAAAAGGAAAAAGGAACCCACCCCAGAGAGAACATCTGCGAGACCCCAAAACCACTAGGAACTCAACACAAAAGGCACCCATAACCAAGACAAGCACCAAAGACCAAAACCCCAAGATTTTCAAAGATAAGCTCAAAAAGGGGCAAGGCCACAGAAAAGGGATAAAAGGGCAGGCAAAAGAGGGTCCCCACTTTCAGTGGGGCGTGTGTGCAAAACTGCACAACACATCACATTATCAAATTCACTTATTATATTCCTGTTTGTGATATTTCTCACCATGATTTTTCCCATCTTGGGTTTCCACATACATCTGGTGTTATCTTGTGTTGTGTTTTATCTTGTGTGGTTTAATTCTCTTCGTGTTGAAAATCTATAGAATAGTTGTAAAAGTAAAGGTTTCTAGAATTGTTTTGATCTACTAATTCACTCCCCTCTCAGTAGATTTTATTCCCTTCAATTGGTATCAGATCTAATTTCCTTTGAAGAAGTCTAGTAGCTTAAGGTAGATCTAGGATGGCATTGGAAAGTTCATTTGGAAATAAAGTACCAGTTTTTGATGGATTAAATTTTTTATTTTAGAAAGTTAGGATGGAGTCCTATTTGTTGGATTTAGGGATGGACATTTGGATGTTAGTTGTAGAAGGATATGAGCCTCCTAAAAATATTCCTCCCAAGGATCAAGCTAGAAAGAGGGCTCTTGAACTCACTATTAAGGAAAATAATGCTCTTTTATGTGGACTAGCTAATTGTGAATTTATGAAAGTAATGCAGTGCAAAACAAAAAGGACATTTGGGACAAACCGGAAACAATCTATGAAGGTGATGAAAAAGTCAAAGAGGCAAATTTGTAGACCTACAAAGCTCAGTTTGAAGGTCTGAAGATGAAAAAATATTATAACATTGCTAATTCCATGCTCAAGTTGATGAATTCAACCATATCTGAGGTCTTGGTGAATGCTTGGAAGAGAATATTGTTGTGAAGAAGGTACTCAAATCTCTCCTTAGAAGGTTTGATCCTAAAATATCTACTATTGAAGAAGCTAAAGATCTAAATGCTTTAAGGTTAGTTGAATTGCATGGAACATTAATTGCATTTGAAATAAGATTTGAAAGTAAAGATTCCATAAGGAAAGACTATATTTTTAGAGTATCTTTAAGGCAAGTTGATCAAGATTTTGATTGTGGATCAAATCCAAAGGAAGCAAATTTTGCTAGGAAGCTACAAAGAGGTTTCGATAAGTACAAAGGTAAATTACCTTTCAAATGTTTCAATTGTGGAGAAGTAGGACATTTTATGGCTAAGTGTCCCCATAAGAATACTAATAACATTAAACAAAAGAATGGAAATAAATATTCTCAAAGAAGATTCAAAGGTTAGAGAAAACATAAGAGTTTCTATACTAATGTGAAAGAAGACTAATCCACTGAAGAAGAAGACAAAGATGCATTCGGAGATGAAAAAGAAAAAGTTATGTTCATGGATTTTGAAACTATTGAAGGTGATGCTAAAATGGGTTCCAAAGACAATGCAGAAGAAGCTAATATTATGGAGAAACTATTGTGGGTCGAAAAATAAATCAAAAAGTTGAAGGATAGAATTGTAGAAGTGAGAACCAAAGAAAGAGTATAAAAAGAGTTGAATATTATAGAAAAGATAGTTGTTGATCGAAAGACCCAAGCAGAAGAAGCAAAAAGAGTTGAAGACATTCTGACAAAAAAATTACTATCAAGAGACAAAGATTGTGAGAAGCTTGAACAAGAAATTGTGGTAGCCAAAAAAGAGCTTGAGAAAGTGAATCAACAACTATATGTGAAGTTCAGAAAAGTATTGAAACCTTAGATTAGATACTAGAAAGTCAGAAATATTTGCATGGAAAAAGTAGTGTAGGATTTGACGATTAGAAGAAGGTGATAGAACAATCGGAGAAGACTACTAAGGCTATTCCAGAGGTGACTAGTTTTGGAAGTTTAAATTTATAAAGGACCATGGAAAGTGATGGAAGTGTGACTCATAATGATGGGTTTATTCAAGTGAAAAACAAAAGAAGAAGATCCATAAGACAAGGATACAATACCAGGTCAAATTTTATTTTCTCTAGTTACTGTTTTAATTGCAATGATTATGGACATAAGGCTATGTATTATCAAAGAGTTTCGATAAGAAGAAATAATTTTGTTAGGAATAATGCATTTGCACCTTTATACTATTTTAATATCATTTGTTTCAAGTGCAAAAATTTTTGATATGTTGAAAGGAAATGCAAAAGTAATTTTGTGAGTTCTCTGTTACTATAAAATGGAAGAAGTGATGTTTCAAAAAAGGTCTAGAAGAATATTCTTAAGGAAAAGAATTCAAAAAAGTTAATGATTGCTCAAACTACACTACATACTCAGAAGGAGAAGAACCTGTGGATTATTGCCAATGGTTGCTTTAGTCATATGTGACTAGAGATAAGAGTGTAGAGGGGGATTTGTCACCCTCAAGACTCCAGGTCATAGGAGAGTCCCAAGGAATGAATTTCCCTAAACTACCTTAAAATATTTGATGGGTTGGGAGAGAGAGAGAGACTAAAAAGGAAGGGCAAACAACGCACCACTTTCCTTCTGCAAAACACAGGTGTGTTCAGAATCGGGTGAGCCGGCCTCAAAGGTTTCAGATTACAAAC
The DNA here is from genome assembly GCA_007115665.2 of Sequoiadendron giganteum. Lineage (NCBI taxonomy): Eukaryota > Viridiplantae > Streptophyta > Pinopsida > Cupressales > Cupressaceae > Sequoiadendron > Sequoiadendron giganteum. The sequence goes on along the minus strand of CM021110.1, from coordinate 185,785,482 downwards.
CAAACAGCTCACTATCTGAGGATGGCAGCATAGGAGCTAGACTCCAGCACCATGTGTTGGCATCTCAGGGATGTGCTCGTGTCCTTTATAGATAGGGGTCTAGCAAATAGATAAAAAATATTAAGGGCCTATTAACGACCCGACTAACATAGTTTTCATAGTCTTACGAAGAAATTTAAAAAAATAAGGAGTATAATAAGAAGAACACTTTAATCTATTATACTACAAAAATGATAAGGAAAGAGCGAGAAGATGTACCTTTCTCATGCAATCTAGTCTTCTAATTAATTCCAAGGAACAAGGCTACACCTACACACAAAAGAAGGAGAAAAGGTTGGGGCTATATTTTGAGGTTTGTCTTAGTTAGACCCTCATTTTGGTGTTCGCACCTCCACAGATAGCCAAAATTCCACAAGATAGAGAAAGCGATAGAGAATAGGAATGAAATGATACAACCAAATGGGAGCATAAAAAAATAGAATGTTGGTCTAAAAGCATGATGATGCAACTAAAACAAAAAGATTCAATATTACATTCCCAACTATGAGTACTCAAGGCTAATAGCAGAAGGAAGGGAGTGATACCACCACATAGAGAAGATGAAGCTTAACAATCCAACAATGGAAATGGTGTTGCAGCAAGAATGTGTTGTTTAATCCAAGAGAAGATATTGTAGTAGCAAGAGAAATGGTGTAGAATAAAGAATCGAGAGTATTGAATGAAGTGTTAAGTCTGTAAAGCATGAAATAATAAAGAGAGATTGAATAGAGAGTTCAAGAATTCCAAGAATTAGAGTTTGAATGTAATAAATGGAGGTAAGAGTTTGATTCTCGCCAGTAAAGGACATATAGAATTTGTTACCTTCACATCCAACCGAAGGACATTCTCGTGGCATGCGTGCATCCTCAACAAAGATTCCTCCATTGATGTAAAAAGACAAGGCCATGTGGATGGAAAAAGCTAATGATGGCGGGGTTTAAATCAACGAACTTATAGTTTCTAAAGTAAAGGAAAAATAAATAGGGAATTTTCTGAGGGCGTAAATTCACGTTGTTACATTTTTCCCCCACTTTAGTGAGCATACGTGTCAGTGTGAATGTGAGATAAAGTAGAAAGATATTGAAGAGAGTATACCAATAGCGTTGAGGAAGCAGATCTTTGATATGGCACACCTAGATGTGAAAGAGAGAGATGGCTCCACAGGTTGTCAATCCTACAAAGCAAGTTGTGATCTCACCAAAAACATGTTAGGTTGTAGACAAAACATAGGAAAAAATAATAAGGTACACAGGATGGCATGATAAACATAACCTAATTAGATACACTAGTTAGGTAGGGATACGATTGTTGCAAACTTCATTATAGGACAGTCACAAAAAGGATGGGTCTAGTCGGGCTACCCCCAAGCTAGACACGAGGATATATAATTTTAGATACAACAACATTGAATATCAGGTACAAGATAGTCAATTTTTATAAAAACATCAGAGGATGCAATTGAAGGAGAATTTTGAAAAGGGATCCCTTTGAAAACCCTTAAGACACCAAGGGGTCAATTCAAAGGAATGCTCTGATTGAAAAACATCACATTTTCTACAAATGATTTTATCATCAAGGAATCCATTTGAAAGATCCTTTCGTCAAGGAACCCATTGGAAAGAATTCTCCTTTTCAAAGGAAATTTTTCAAACTCTATCATTTTAGAAAAAGTACTCATTTTTCAAAGAATTTTTTTAAAATTCTTTCACATACAAGACCCTTTTCGAAAGAAAATTTCATCCAGGAGTCTTGAGAGAATTCATCATTTTGAAAAATGATGGGTTTCAATAAGGGATTCTTTCGTCAAGGAATTCAATATAAATGAATTTTGATTTTGATACCAAGGAATCCTTTTGAAAGAATTCACCAAATTGAAAATTAGAACATCATGGTAGCCCCCCTTAGGATGGTGTGTGCTACACAGAGGAGCACATGGCATCCTAAGGAGATAAAGTAAAGGCGAAGATGTTGTGACACACAACACATAAAAAGATGTATTTCATGGTATGTTGTCACACACACATGAGGGACAACACATAAGAACCACAACATCAAGAAGCAATAGAAATCAAGAAATCAAGAGAGACAAGGGGATCTAAGAGTTCAAGTCAGATATGTTTATAGATACAAATAGATATAATATGTTTTATGACAAACGATCATCAATCCCTGAAGTACTCAGATTGTGAAGAATAGCACATGAAGAAAAAAATAAAAATAAAAATTAGGTCAACATGGAAGAGGGCCTAAATGCCCCCAACACTTTGCATCATCCCCAATTATCAAAAAATAATTTCACAACATATAGAAGAATGATGATACACATAGAATAATTTCACCACAAATTTATCCATGCCTATATCAAAACACCTACAATTGTATCAAGGGTCCTCTAGGTAGGATCACAAACACATAAAGATAAGCACAAGGGAACACAAACACACAAATAATCTAATATATAGATAAAGAAGAGGTACCACCCTACTCCTCATCAACCGGTAGGTCTTCTTTCTCCCAATCTAGATCATTATAGGGAGAGGGTGGACGATCCTGTAAGGGTGGGATAGTGAGGGCAATACCTCTGACTCTCCTGCAACAACGGTCGAGGAAGAAGGCCCTTCAAGTTCTTCTTCACTAAGCTCTTATGAGGTAAAGGTCATTGATCTTGTAAAGATCGAGGACAGAGCCGAGATATCATCCACTGAGTTAAACATTCACTTTACTAGAGTGTCATGAGTTAACTAGGTGGGAGAAGAAGGAGGCACCTGAGATCCACTACCAACCTCATCAAGAGGGGCAATGAAAAACTCAAGAGATGCAGGGGTCACCTCTGTCACAAAGATGGTGCAGGCCAAGACAAAAACCCCTTCTAAAGAAGGTGACCTCTTCTTTTGACTTCCACTTGAATTGAGGTCATCACTTGTGCTTTAGCAGAGGATGCAAAATCCCCATTAAAGAAGTAGAAGGCAAGGAGGAAGAGGACATAGTCGCAACAAACACCACTATGGTGTTAAACATATCTATGGGATGAGAAAAGGGAGGGATTTCTAGGAGGAACGTCAAAAGAGGAGGCTCCACTAAAGGAGTGATGAATACCTACACCCTTTTGGGGTGAGGATAATCAACACCTACCAGGGGATCTAGGAGCAGAACATAGGTGATTGGAAGTGAAGTAGGCACACTGGGAGAAGACATACCAGTAGAAGAGGTGACAAAAAAAGGGCCATTGTCTCCCCCTTTGTCTTCTATGAAGAAGCATGTTCAATGGCTAGAACCTTTCTCCTACACTTGCACTCATGCGCAAGTTGGTTTCATCGGCTACCGGTGTTGGAAGACACGGCTTGAGAAGAGACTGGAGGCTACTGCTCAACCCCAAGAGTATCCTTCACAAGCATGGCCAATGGAAGGGTAGACTCTTGGGAAGGAGTAGGAGGAGGAAGCACAAGGGCAAAAGCAACTATGGGAAGAGAAACAAAAACCGGTGCCTTAGTTATGGGCCTCTTCTCATTCTCTACCTTAGGGGAAGGTAGAGGAGAATTTGGTGGCCACAGAGGTCGAGACACAGGAGCAGCCCCATGAGGACCTTCCCCTTTCCATACACAATGAGCCTAGGAACCGTGGGAAAGATAGGAAGTTCAAAGACCTGGTGCTTAGATTTTCTCCATGTAGGCACCATCAAACTTCCCATGTGATGCATGAAAGTAGGAGCCAAAGAGGCCACAACAAGGTGATAAGTAGAAGTGGGAGTAGATGATATGGAAGAAGAAGGCCCTTGAGCATGAGCAAGCTTCTCCTTCCCATTTTGTCGAGTAGAGGAAGTATCTTGTGTGTTGTGCAATCGTGGTTGCCTTCATAGAGACTACATAGGGGACTGGATAACTAACCTTCAGCTTTGAGCCCCCGATCTTATACTTAATATAAGCCTTATTTAGAAAATCTCCCCTAGGAGTGAGAGGCCCAATCGGGTAGGCCAGAAAAGATCTAGTGCAAAAACCCCACACGACACTAGCAGTTTATAACCAGTGTCGTGCACCACATGCATAGAACCTTCATGAATGAATTTTAAACATTTATGAACTACAAAGGTGACATTGTTCATAGAGGAATCCAGGGGATACCCAACCTAACTTGGAACAAGTCAGACTCTAGAATTATAACAAAAGAAGCATCAACAACCTTGGGTCCAACCAAAATAGAAAGAAAAATAGAGCCCAAAGGGGCAACAGATAATCCATCATGCGTATGGATGGTGGTCTCTGACTCTTCATACCTCTCCCTATGCCAGTAGTTTATGAATAATGTCTCCTTTGTTACCATATTAACCCAACTCATCGGATCAACTAAAATTCCAGTTACGATATTTCCATTGATTAGGGTGGGGATGTATAAAGGAGAGAGCTCTTTATTGAGAGGCTCATAATGCAAGGTAAATTTTATTTCAAGTGTAGCACTCACATTTTTGTGGGGAGTAGTACGTGTGAATGAAACCATATTCATGTACTCAAATGGGACTACTTCAAATGATGTAGAAGATTAAACATTAAACAGTGACCTACCTAAATTATTCTTTCGAATATCCAAGAGCCCTTTTTCTACATAGATAGGGGTCATATATTGGGTCGCAAGGATACATGCCCTACAACATACAAATCTACAATGCACTTAGGACATGAGAGAAGGTTCCTCGATACTAAGAAATGAAACAAAGATATTCACGTCGGATTCACCAAAAATGTAGAGTAGGGGAATTCATCACCCTGGGACTCCAGGTCACAGGAGAATCCTAAGGAACAAAGTACCCTAAACTACCTCAGACAGTTTGACGGGTTGGGAGAGAGAGACTGAAAAGGAAGGGCAAATAGCACAGTGTGTAATACCCCTCCGTTTTGCTCCTTATTCGGTTTGCTTTATGTTATGTTTGGTTGCAGTTACTTTGATAATGGATACATTTTGTTATGATGTTTTGTTCACTACTATTGAGCGACAACTATTATTGTGTGATGTGTTGATCTAATTATTGTTTCACATGCATTATGGATTAATGATGTTGTAGAGTTAGCATGAGATGTTATTATGAAACTATTGGAATTATGATGGAAGTGTCAGTTTCGATGACTGTATTGGTGAAGAAGATGGGTTCGCATCACTCGCTTGCGAGTGCCCTACGAATCCGTAATTCCTTCTTCACGGTGTGTATTATATGCTGGATATATTGTATGATGTTTACTTGGTTGCAGGATTGCAAGTACATGACATCGACTCCACCTGGGTTCACAGGTTTAAGCATGTCGATCCAACAGTTAAGTTGAACGGGAGATAGTAGCTAGGTAACATGTGTCAATTTTACACCCTAGCCTTAGTGTGTCGTCAGTCGTGTGTGTCAAGTCATTGTCGGTCTTGCTTTAATGTTATTTAATTTTGAAGGATTTCTTGATTTGGAAATAGATATTTAGAATAATTGCATTTAAATCATGTTGATGATTATTTAATTTAAATAATGCAATGTGGATAAAAGTTTATATTTAAAATTAATTAATTATATTTAACTTATTTAATCAATTAAATTTAATCCAAGGGGGTTGAATTTAGTGATTAAATAATTAAATTAATTAATTAAACGTGATGCAAGAAAATAAAAGGAAATAAAAGAATTAAAATTATTGGAATTTAATTTCAATGTGTGGGAATTAAATTAGAAATTGTAATTAAATGTTTATTTGGGAAATGAGTTTCAACTTTGGAAATTAATTTATTATTTGAAATTGCATTTTAAATTGAAAGTGGGCTTTCAAAAATTGGAATTGAAATTGAAATTGAAATTAATATCTAATTTGTATGCAATGTGAATTAGGGTTGTAAAAATTGAAATTGGAATTGAAATTGAAATTAATATCTAAATTGCATGTAATGTGAATTAGGGTTGTATTAGGTATTTTTGATTTATAAAGAATACATATTTTAATTTTAGGGCAGAAAAGTTTTTAGAAAAAAATGCATTTTTACAGCAGAGAAGAAATTTTGGAAGTTTTGCACCAAGAAGGGTTTGAAGAGAGTTTTGATTGTAGAATTGATTGGAGGAAAGATTGTTTGCATTGGTTGGGTTTTGGATTGGATTCGTTGGAGGATTGAAAAAAATTCAGGAAATCTTTGGAGGAGGCTTGCATCTGAAATTAATCTGTTCCTGTAGCTTCTTGAACCAGGTTTTCCTCTTTGTGTTTTATTGTTCTTGGTTACTTTTAAAATAGTAGTGATTAAAAATTTGTTTGTTAAATCTGTTTTAGAAAATAAATTTGTTGTTAGAAGAAAAGAATCAAATAAATTTGCAGCTTTTGTTTTGTGAAAATTCTTGAGTGAAAATTGTGAAAACCTCAGTTGAATTTAATTTGTTTGAGGAAATCAATTATTTTGTTTTGGATTCAAACATAGAGATTGAGCAATGTTTTTAGAATGTTTTTAGAAAATGAAACCCTCTGTTTATTATTAAAAATCGGATTTTAAAATCCGTAGGGTAGTTATATTTTTCATGGTAAAATGGTCTGGTTGCGTCGTGTATAACTCCACTTACACAAACTGGGTTGTCAGGAAATTTAAAGGGTTTTTGCACCTTGAAATTTTCTTACCCCTCTAAAAAAATTGCAAATACCCAAATCGTAGTTTTTGAGTTATGCTTGAAACACGAGACTGATGTTAAGTTATTTTCCCATGACTACTCTGATAATAAAATAATAATAAATTGATATTTATAAATATTAATATTTTATGTATTGTTATTATAATATTAAAATATTATTTAATAATATTTTATATTCTAATTTATAATATTAAAGTATTATATTTATTTATATTATTTTAAATAAAATTTGTGTATTAGATTAGTGGAAATAAAATTATAAACGTATGGGGAAATTATTGTTTATTCTAAAATGGCATGTTAAAGTTTAATTGAAGGAGTTAAATATCTGATTTAAAGAATGCATAATTTAAGATTTAATTGTGAAATTTAAATTCATGCGTAAAAGGTCCAATTATTAATTTGATTTAATTGGAAAAATATTATATGATATTGGGTTATAGTCCAAGTATCGATCTTATTTTAACACAATAAGTTATGGAAGAAACCAAATGTTAATTTGATTAATTTTATAATGATTTAATTTGCAAGGGCAATTGGTTATTTAATTTAAAGCGAAATGTTTTGAGTTATAGTTAAAAATACTTATTTTGTAAGAGTAATTAGAGAATTAAATATTAGTGTAATTTCTCCCCTATCTAAAAAGATGAATTCTTAATTCAGTTTTATCGATATAATGAATTACGTAATGAATTGTAGAAATTAGAAGAGTTAGTTGTGTATCTAAAAGAAATATTTTTATTGGAACTGATTAGTATGCATAATTCAGTTTAATAGGAAAAAGGTATTTTATATTAAATAATTAAATCATTTGAATTAGTTGGAAAATGAAAGGAATCCAGTTAATAGAGAACTGATGTTAGTTTTAGAAGTAAATATTGAAATTGATTTAAATTGTTTAAATTAGTATTTCTTGTATTTGTAGATTGAAGATATTTGTTTAATTATTTCAATTAAGTTGAAAGAGCAAAAGTTTTATATTATTGGGAATAGGGATTTTAAAGGATAAAATTAGAATGTGTGGTATAGATTTTGGATAGAAAATTTGAATATAGTATTTGCAATAGTTTATGTTGTATTAGACGTAAATTTAGGAACTAATTATATTGGAAAAAGAAAATATTTGTTTTGTTTCATTTATTTCCATAGAGCAATTTTAATCGTTGTGATTGGAATATTAAAGAATATATATAATTAAGTTATTAATATATATATATTTGGTGTATACATAATATGGAACATAAATATACATATATTAAGTGTAAATTCATTATCGTATTTTATTTTAATAAGAAGCATGCAATATATTATTGAATAGAGATTTAAAAATGGTTTGATTAGTGTATATGGGAAAATGGATAGAGAAACAATATTTTATGATATTAAAGGGATTGAATGTTTTAAATAGAAAATTGAATGAGGTGTAAGATTTGGTTAGGAAATGGAAAGAGTTTACTTGCATGGATTTGTGTCGATTTAAGGTAAATTAAGAAGTTGTTTATATTGATGAGGCAAATGGCTATTTTAATTTATTATATTTCAAGTAGAGCAATTAATTTATTGTGAATGAAATATGAAGGAGATATGGATTTAGTATATCCAAAAATATTAATGCTCTTGTGATTGCCTTATATGTTCTAGTTCTCTGTATTTCGTAAGGGGATGTAAGTTCAAATTGTTTAAGATTTCTTATAATGGAAATAGAAATATGGGTATATGATTATTTGAGTTAACCCTGTAAGTGTGTCTTTGACCTTGTTAATGTTACCTATTGAATGAATATGGGTTTAGAAAATCCAAATATTATATTTGATTTATGACTTGAATGCTTTTGTTGCTATGAAGTCAAGTTGCACTGTGGGTTTTGGGATCTAGTGTTAGTCCTAAATTATAAGTCTTCCAAAAGAACTTAGAGGATAAGGGTTGTTGAATCTTTATGCCATCCAGTTGTTTTCCCTTGGGTAGTGCATGGCGTCCTTTCAGTTTTACCCGATTTTCATGAACGGGGATGTTTTGTACCTCCTGTGAAAAGAGTGGACTATATGTTGTTGCCTCCAAGATGTTTGGAGTGTGTTCTATTATTTGTATCCTCCTAGAGCTGGAGTGGTTATGTTTTCTAATTTGTGTGCACTTGAGATTCCCTTGGTGTTTGGTATTTGCATACGTGTATTGTTCTTTGAACATACTTGGTCAATTTTATGTCTGGAAGCAAAGTGACCTATGTCAGTGATATTGGTGTTGTACCTGAGTTGTACTCATTTGGTTCATTTGTTTGGTTATGTCAGTATGAGTCTACCTTTGGTTAGTGATTGTAGATCTTTGTCCATGTTATGTGGTTACTATCTCCTAGCATGGGGGGTGGGCCTCGGGTACCACATGGTTGGGTGGAACATGCTCCAAAACCGTTGGGTCCCCCTTGATCTTCAGTTCTTGGTGGTGAGACATCCAGATGGACAGCTTGCGGTTCTTATTGTATTTTTCTTGCATTGTAATATTTCAGATTGTATAAGTTATTTTATCCCTCTTATGTTTATGAGGTGAGATTATGTAATTGTTATACTTTTGTCCTATTGTCTCATTCTGGGAATAAGTGATGTAACTATTGGATTAAGTTAATGTTATGAGATTGTATCTTGGATGTTCATCTTATTATGTTATGTGGTATTCTCATGATGTATGATGTTTATTTCATAAAGTTTATAATGCTATGGTTATATGTAATATGTATGTGTGGGTTTAAGTAATCCTAATCGTGTAGCCTTAGAGGTTGTTGTTAATTAGTAAGTGAATGTGTATGTTATTGCACTTTATAATAAAAAAAATCGGTTCACTTAAGTTGTTAATTACAACTTCCTTTAAGGTTTCTTGGCGGAGCATTACACAGTGCTTTCCTTCTGCAAAAGATAGGTGTGTTCAAAACAAGGTGAGTTGGCCTTAAAGGTTTATGGTTGTATAAAAAGAAAAGAGTAAAATAAGAAGAACACTTTAAGCTATTCTAATGTGAAAATGATAGAGAAAATTTGAGAAGATGTACCTTTCACATGCAATCCAATCTTCTAGCTGATTCCGAGGAACAAGGTTGCACCTACACACAGAAGAACAAGAAAAGGTTGGGGTTGCATTTTGAGGTCTACCTCTATTAGACCCCCATTTTGGTGTTCCCACCTCCACAAATATCCAAAATACCACAAGATAGAGAAAGCGATAGAGAATGGAAAGGAAATGATACAACCAAATAGAGAGAACAAACAAACAAAATGTTGCTCTAAAATCACATGATGCAACCAAAACAACAAGATTCAATATTACCTTACCAACTACAAGAACTCAAGGCTAATATTGAAAGGAAGAGAGTGATACCACCACGTAGAGAAGATGAAGCTTGAAAATCCAACAATGGCAACAGTGTTGCAACAAGAATGCATTGTTGAAGCTAAGAGGAGAGCATGTAGCAAAAAGAGAAATGGTGTAGAAGCAAGAATCAAGAGTGTAGAATGAAGTGTGAAGTTTGTAGAGCATGAAAGAATGAAGAGAGAGTGAGTAGATAATTCAAGAATTCCAAGAATTGGAGTTTGAATGCAAGAAATGGACGCAAAAGGTCGATTCTCATCGATCAAGGAAGCACAGAAGTTGTTACCTTTGTAGCCAACCGAAGACAACGGTTCCTTAGATTCTAGGGGTAGGAATCCTGTCAGGACACTAGCATAGTGTGCAAATGTCCATGTAGCGTGTGTACATCATTGACAAATATTCCTCCACCGATACAAAAAAACAAGGCCACACGAATGGAAAAAGCTAATGGCAGTGAGGTTTGTTAGGGTTTAGGCAGATTGGAGCAATAAACATTAACAATTATATGTAGATTAAATAACCTATAAATAAAAATAAAGAATAACACAAAAGAGATCAACACAGAATTTAATATGGTTCACCCAATATGGGCTACATCCACATAAACTCAACCATCTAATGATTTTATTATCCAATGCGAAATAGATTACAATCTCGTGAACACCATGCCACAAAATACATCCCAACCACTTATAACAAGCTTTTTGGAACCTTCTATAATTAGGGTTTTACAAGGTCATTTTTCATTTGACTTGTTAATAGGAAAACCTTAACGTGTCAATGGGAAAAAACCTTAACGTGTCAATGAGAAAACCTTGACGTGTTAATGGAAAAAAATTGGGGCAATTCCCTAAACCCCACGATACATTATGAGTGTACAATATTTGCATGATCATTCACCACATACCAATATGGTTTGCATCAACAAACTTATAGTTTCTAAAGTAAAAGAAAAATAAATAGGGAATTTGCAAAGGATGCAAATTCGCACCATTACAAAAAGTAAGTTTTATGAATTTCAAAAAAATTGACGGTGGTTTTGTTACCCTTGGAAATAATTCAATTGCTAATTCTTTTGGTAAGGGTACTTTAAGTCTTGATGGTGGTAAAATAAAGGTGATGTTTTGTATGCTGAAGGCTTAAAGCATAATTTTTTGAGTGTTAGTCAGATGTGTGATAAAGGATAAAATCTATCTTTTAGTGAAAAAGGTTTTAAAATCAAGGAATCAAGTACCAATGAGTTGATTGTGGAAGGAAGCAAGACAGGCAATGATATTTATCATCTCAATGAGTTGAATGGATAAATTTGTCTCACTGCATACAAGGATGAAAGCTAGCTTTGGCACAAAAGGTTCTACATTAATTTTTATGATATTGTAAAGATTATTTCAAAAGGCTTGGTCTGGGATATGCCAAATATTAAGAAACCTCAATCAACTAGTTACAAGCCATGTCATGAAGGGAAGCAAACAAGAAGAAAATACCATGCTAAAGAGTATTCCACATCAAAACCATTAGATCTGGCACATATAGATCTATGCGAACCAATGAGGACTAAGAGTCCACAAGGAGATAAGTATTTTATGATGTTTATTTATGACTATACTATGATGACTTGGATAATGTTTTTGAAAGAGAAGTTAAAGGATTTTAAAAAGTTTAAGGCATTCAAGGTATTGGTTGAAAATGAAATTGGGAGGACAATCAAAGTTATGAGATTAGATAGAGGTAGAGAATTTAATGGTAAGAAGTATGACAGATTCTATGAAGAGCAAGGGATCTAGAGGTAGTTCTCTACCCCTAGAACTTCATAACAAAATGGAGTTACAAAAAGAAAGAATCAGATTGTATAAGAGATGGAAAGAACTCTGCTATAAAAAGAAAATCTACTAGATATGTACTAGAGAGAAGCTACACATATAGTTGTGTATATTCTAAACATATTTTAGATTAGGTGTAAGATAGAGAATACTCCATATGAGCTATGGAAAGGAAGACCGACATCAATAAGGCACCTCAGAATATTTGGAAGCAAGTGCTACATCAAGGGAGATGAAGAAAATTTGGGTAAGTTTGATTCCAAATCAGATGAAGGCATTTTTCTTGGTAATTTCTTAAGAAATAAAGCTTACAGATTTTATAACAAAGGGTTGAAGAAGATCGTTAAAAGTGCAAATGTGAAAGTTGATGAGACTATTCAGTATACTAGTATTTTGAAAGTAGAAGATGATGATGAATCAACTCATAGCAACATTGAAGACTCAGAAGATGTTGTTCCAAAAACTCCAACAAAGTATATTCAAAGAAATCACTCTACAGATCATATCATAGGGGACAAAGATAGTGGGGCTCAAACTTGGAAGAGACTGGAAAGATTAGGTGAATAAGTACTTTTTTCTTTACTGTCAAAGATAGAACCTAAGTCATACAAAGAAGCAAACAAATGAAAAGGATGGATAGAAGCTATGAAGGAAGAACTGAATTAGATCATGAAGAATGAAACTCGAGAACTTGTCCTAATATCTAAAAACAATAATGTGATTAGAACAAAGTGGGTATTCAAAAACAAGCTAAATGAAGAAGGTGAAGTGATCTTAAATAAAGCAAGACTTGTGTGCAAAGGGTATGCTTAAATTGAAGGTATAGAATTTGAGGAAACATTTACTCCAGTGGCAAGACTAGAGGCAATCATGATGTTCTTAGCTCTTTCAGCATTCAAGAATTTCAATGTGTATCTATAGACACTTTAAATTGTTCTGAATGATATCACACACTTGAATCTGGTCACTAACATTGTTTCGTTCTAAAATTCATCTTTCTTTCGCCTAATTGATTAAATAATCCTATTTATTTAATTAAATGCATCATTTTCATCTATTAATCTAATTAATTTTACTAGGTTAATTCACCCCCTTTCACATTCACCTTTCATCCCGTTTAATTAAATTATGAAAATTATTTAATTAAAACCCCCTTATGTCCTCTCATTTAATTGAATATTCCTAAATTATTGAATTAAATGTGATTTGCATCCCCTTTTCATTAAATAAATAAATTATTTAATGAACATCCTAATATTCCTCAACTTGCATAATTAAAACTTAGTTTTAATTAACTAATTACTAATTTTCCTCATCCATCCACTTGCATAGGAAACATTCCAAAGGAAAATTCTTCTATTTGGCTCCAAAAATGGAATATTCTTTCCTATAAACTCTGTAACAAACTTTCTAACAACTTTGAAAGTGTCTTTGTTTGAATCATTGTGAGCCATTGATTGATTCTTTGATCCATGTGATATTTGATCCTCATCCATTGATGAGAATCATTGATCCATGTCTTCACCCTTTATTCCATCTTGACCATTGATTGACCAAATCAATCTTAACCTTTGATTCACTATTTTCTCCTATATATACCTCACATTTTGGGGAGAAATGGGTCCACTTCCATCAAAGAAAATTTATGTTGCATGTTTGAATACTATCTTTATTCATCCTCTCTTAGAATATTTTAGTCCATTTTACCTTAAGCTTTCATCAATGAAGTTCGATTAGATGCTCATATTATCCAAGGGATTGGTAAAGGGTCATCATTCCACATCAATATGAAACCAATCCCCCAATAGGATAAGGTTTGGAGTTCTAGATTAGGTTTCTTTTATGCTTTCATGGTTTATTTCATTTTTAGTTCAATGGTTGCTTGGTTTTAAAGCTTTCGAATATCTCATTGGGATTATATCTTAGGTAGTTAAATATGGCTTAAGTTTTCATGGATCTAGTGTATTTAGCTATTACTATGATTACAATCACAATATAAGATGGATGTGAAGTCAATTCTTGAATGGACAACTTAAAGATGGAAAATGGAGGATCTGTGGTAGATCACCTAAATGAATTCAATATGTTGATAGCTCAACTAGGTTCTATTGGAGATAATATTGATGAACACGATTGTTGCATGCTCCTATTGTGTTTGTTGTCAAACTCATGGAACCACCTAGTAATGGCTATTGGAAGTAAAACTACTTTTAAGTGGATGAGGTGGTGTCTTCACTATTATCAAAATGGATGCAAAGAAAGCCTTTTGAGATGGCTAAGGAGGCCCTTATTATTCATGGTAGATCAGTGGATAAATGCAAGAAGAAGGACAAGAAATCAAAGTCAAAATTTGCACGAAGATCTAAGTCTCTTGGCAAGTCCAAGGTGAAGTGTTGGAACTAGGGAAAAATTGGTCATTTGAGAAAAGAGTGCAAGGTAGAGAAGAATAAGAAAGGAAAAAATAATTTCTCATATTTTAAATCTAACAAATCCTCTCAGGATGATGCAAATGCATTTGTCATAGCCTTGGCAACCCATGCATCAGAATGTGTGTGGTTGATAGACTTGAGTTCTTCCCTCCACATAACCTCTCATAGAGGTTATCTCTTGAAGTATGAAGAGTATGATGGTGGGAAGGTGTATATGGGTGATGACTCTCACCTAAAAATCATTGGTAGTGGAAGAGTTAAAATCATATTCCCTGATGGAAGAGTGAAGGGGATTGATGGTGTCTTACATATCTTGAGTTTGCATGAAACCTACTTTATGTGAGTAAACTGAATGATGTGAGAGTGCAAGTTGTTTACTCAACTAGAGGATGCAAGATTATGAGAGGAGCTATGGTGTTGGTTAAGGGTGTTCAGATTGGCACCTTGTATAAGTTGGATGCATGAAAGGTTCAATGCAATAGTTCTTTTGATACACCAAAGAAGAGACCCTTGGATTCTTCATCATCACCATTAGATCATGCAGAGAAGAAGTCTATTGTAGCTACATTTGATGCTCATGCATTTTGGGCACCTAAGGGTGCTCATTCCATGGAAATGAAGCTTCATGCAGAGAAGACAATGTTATGGCACCAATGACTTGGTCACATCAATGAGAAGGTTCTTAGAGCCCTAAAAAATAAGAGCCTTGTTGAAGGCCTTGATGATTGTAATATTGAGATTGACTTTTGTGAACATTGTGTTTATGGAAAACACCATGTTTCTTTTTACTCTAGTTCTCTTAAGTCTTATGGGGTTTTGGACTATGTTCATGCAGATGTGTTTGGTATTGTGAATGTTCCTTCACTGTCGAAATTTGTATATTTTGTTTCTTTCATAGATGATTATAGTAGTACATTCATTTATTTTCTCAAAAGTAAATTTTAAGTCTTTAATCAGTTTAAGGAGTTTAAGGCCTTAATTGAAAATCATACTAGTAGAAATATTAAATATTTAAGAATTGATGATGGCAGTGAGTTTTGTTCAATAGAGTTCAACAAGTTTTGTAAAGAGCATGGGATTGAGAGACATAAGACAACTCCAAACACCCCACAACAAAATGGAGTTGTAGAGAGGTTGAACATGATGTTGATGGAGAGGGCTAGGAGTATGTTGAGTGGTTTTGGCCTTGAGAAAAAAAAAATTAAACTGAAGTGATAGCCACTACATGTTATCTAATTAACAGATCTCCTACATCAGTACTTGTTGAAAAGATACCCATGGAGGGATGGTCTGGTAAAAATACTTCATTGAGACATCTCAAAGTATTTGGTTGTGAACTTATCCTCATGTTTTGAATGAGAAGAGGTCTAAATTGGAGAACAAGGCAGTTAAATGTATCTTTATCGGCTATGGTGTTAGCGTGAAGGGGGTACAAGATTTGGGATCTAGAGGCCCAGAAGGTTCTCTATAGAAAAAAAGTAATTTTTAGAGAGATGAAACCTTCCACTATTGAGCTACAGCTAGAGAAAGGAGAGAAATAGGAGGAGGTAGTTCAATTCCACCTACTTTGATGAAAGGTGAACTATGTACTCATGTTGGATCTGATGATGATCAGAGCTTGACCACCTCTAAAAAATTTGAAGAAGAAGAAGAAGAACCTCAACCTCGGTAATTGAGGAGGTCTACATGTGTTAGGCAACAACTGGAAAGGTTTGGTTATTTATTATTGAATTCTAGTTGGATTTTTGCTCTGATTTCTAACACTAATGAGCCTAAGACTATTAGAGAGGCTATGGGTATGAGTGATGTATATTCTTGGATGAAATACATGGACAAAGAGATGGTTACATTGAAAAAAAACTAGACTTGGGATTTAGTAACCCTACTTGATGGACATAAACCCGTTGGTTGTAAATGGGTATTCAAGAAGAAGTGTGGTCCTAATGGTAGTGTTGAGAAGCATAAGTCATGGTTGTTCATTGAGGGGTATTCTTAGGTGGAGGGAATTAACTATGGTGAGATTTCCTCTCTTGTTGTGAAGTTGACTTCTATTTGGTTCTTGTTATCACTTATGGCAGCGTATAATTTGGAAGTGGAGAAGATGGATGTGAAGACAACATCCCTTCATGGTGACTTGGAGGAAAATATTTTCATTTCATAGCCAAAGCATTACATTGTCAAAGGTAAATAAAATTTGGTTTACAAACTAAAGAAGTCTCTATATGGTTTGAAACGGTCTCCTAGAATGTGGTACCAAAATTTTGATACTTATGTGTTTTCATTGGGATTTTTGAGATCTAAATCTAACTATTGTGTGTATTAAAAATTTGATAATGGTCGCATTCTCATTATTGTTTATACATAGATGATATGTTATTTATTGAGAATGGTAAAATTATGGTTTTAGATTTGAAGTCTCAGTTGTCAGCATAGTTTGAGATGAAAGATATAGGTACAAATAGGTATATTCTAGGGATGGAGAATAGAAGATTCAAATCTAACATAAATATTTGGTTAAGCCAGATCAAGTATATGAACTTAGTGTTGGAGAGATTCAACATGGAAAATTGTAGACAATTAGTTATTCTTGTGATGTAGGGGATGAAGCTTTATATGAATGATTGTCCAAAACCTCCTACTAAAATGGAGGACATGACCAAAGTATCATATGTGAGTGTTGTTGGCAGTTTGATGTATGTTATGGTGTGTACAAGACAAGACATTGCCTAAGTAGTGGGATTCATTAGTCGATTTATGGCTAATCCTAGATGAGTACATTGGGATGCAATCAAGAGAGTGTTCATGTACTTGCAAGGTACTTTCGAGTATGCCCTGTGTTTTCATGGTTATCCTACTAGACCTTGGCACTCAATGATTATTCATGGATAGTTGGATTTGGATTGGGCAGGTGACATTGACAAAAGAAGATCCACCAATGGTTATGTGTTTATGATGTTTGGTGGTGCTATCAATTGGATGAGTTAGTGATAGGTTGTAGTTGCTTTATCCATGATAGAAGTAGAGTACATAGCAAATACTCATGCTTGTAAGTAATACATTTGGCTTAAGAGATTGTGTTTTGATATTGGTTTAGATGCAAGACAAATTACTATATGTTGTGACAGTCAAAGTGCCAATTGTTTAGAAAAGAATCCTACCTTCCAAGCTAGAAAAAAATATATTGATGTTTGTTGATGGTGTTTTCTACATAGCAACAACTCAAATAGAATATGGTATCCTATCTCTCTTGAAAGGTAAATCTCTATGAACAAAGAGATAACCCCAAGGTCTCTAATGTCAGGTCTTAACAATGCAAATAAAACAACTCAGTGATAAAATGTGAAATGTTGGTAATCACAAAGGGACCTTACTACAAGCAAATGCTGGACTCGAATTTATCAGATCTAGCAATATGGTGATACTTCGGATCTTGAGTCTAACCCAAGTAATCAAGGAAATAACAAAAGATAAGGGTTTTAAAGAGAGTTTTAAGACTGATTCTAACACTAAGATTAACAATGTAAATGATAAAATGCTCAAAATGGACCAATCCCTTAGAAACTAATTCCTATTTAACCCAGATAAATCTGCAATCTTACAGAAATAGTGCAATGTTCTAAGGTGTTAAAGATTTTCAGATTATGAACACTCATTCAAAACAACCCTATCACAATTTGAAATGAACAAACATCCACAATCGAACTAAGCACAATGAATATTAAAGTCCAGGCTAACTTTACAAAATAACTGACAGTTAGCTAGTTGCAAAAAGTATGGACCAGAGATTGTTGCAAACACTTCAAGCATCAAACCCTAAACACCATTAAATCATCAAACATGCATCAAATAAACTTAAGAAATTTTAAAGATAGAATATCAAGAACCATGCCAGATAAAAATCAACACAAGGAAGGCACCAAATCACAATGTCTTTACTTGAATTAAATCATCCAAAGTGGCAACAATTCCAATCTTTTGTTACAACACTTGCTTGAAAGATAAAATTAAATCCTAACTCTAACTCTTGCTTTTATCTCAATTCGCTCCAATATAAAAAATCGTCTAACTCCCCACAAATGAGGCAGAATGACAAATTTATAGAAAACCCTCCAAGACATGTCGGCCCAATTAGGTTTGCAATAACAAATGGCCAAAAATAGGTCGGCCAAGAGGAATTCGAAAATAAAATGAAATGTACATTAAATGCACCAATTTCATCCAAGTCGGCCTGGGATCTCCAACATAACCCAGTCTAATGCATGCGAAGGAAGAGGAGGAATAATAGGGAAGCGCAAATCCCGATGAGGCATTGCATTAACTACCTTCCCCTTTGTCTTATCTTGATTTTCCCTATCTTGTATCATCAAAAATATTTTCTCCAAGTCGACAATAGGTGGTATAAATAACACCTTCATTCTCCGTTCAATGGACTTAATGTCATCCCTTGATTGTTTTACCACCTTATCCCAGTCCACCTTCAGGGTCTTGTATTTATCAATTACCGCAATGTATGTGGTTGTATCATCCAAAAGGTGTTCAGTGACCTGGTCCTCATTGACTGGAGAATACACCTCTTGCCACCATTTTCTCAACTACTCCAAGCTCAAATTCTTCTGCACAAACCTTTTTCTCCCTGTCATAACCTCGAAGAAGGAGATACATTTATTGTAAATTTTAGTCAAGGCCTCCTTAATTTGCTTCCCCTGCTTATGCACCTTCTTCAAAACCCTTTGCCTTATTTGCAAAACCTCAAACCATTCCCAGGATTTTGTTACTTTGGAAGAAGGAAGAATTACATCCCCTACCAGCTTCTCCTCGGTGTAGCCCATGATGCTTCTAGTCTTTTGCAGGAAAAGATCCATATCCTCCCTATCCTAGGCCAATACATTATTTAACCAGTCTATTGACCTCATAGCATCCCCACCGGTTGAAAGAATATCCTTGATGGCATTGTCTCCCTGAGTTTGCACTCCCTGTAACCAGCTCGTTGTAACATGGGTAGTGACCTTCATCCTTTCTAACTCAGTAATTGTTTCTTGTGGCAGGAAGCCTACAATAGATAATGAGGAACTGATGGATTGCAAGTGTTTCATCAACTCTTGTAGGTATCTTTTAATTTTTTCATTTTCCTTCTTCAATTCTTGCTTGGTTTGCACCTCCTTCCTTAATTTGCCAAGGATTACAGCACTAGAACCCTCATATTCTTCAATATCATGTTCCATGGAAGCATGCCCTAGGTTGAATGTTTGTACATTGTAATCATTACCAGTCAAATTATCCTTATTCTTGTCAGGAGCAGGAGTAGCAATGTGGACCACTCTGTTATTTGCCTCATCTCTCTCGATTCTAGAAATAACCCTAGCTTTCTTCTTTATTTTTTCCTTTCCTATGTTCGCCAGTAATTCATCCCAATTGGGAGGAGTATCATCCACCACAATTTTTTTACTCTTCAACTCCTTGCGCAACCATCATGGGACTATGGGATCCGACTGTACATTATCTTGTCCCACCGCATCTTGTTGAACATTGGGGGCATCTTCATCCAAACTTTGCTTCTCAGGAATTTCCTCAACTGTATCCTCCTTTCCTTTATCATGCTCCCCTTTTTCATGCACTAGTGAGGGAATCCTAGCTGGCATTTCCTCTTTCTAAGGAGGTCTATCCTCTCGAACCCCTATAGGTGAATCCTCATAAGCCACCAAAGGAGACTACAAAACTTTCTCCATTTCTGCCTCAACATTATAGAGTTCTCCCTCTTGGAATTCCTCCTCTCCCTGATCCTGGGGATCCTCAGCATCCTTTGATTAATCTGGCACATTGTCAGTCTCATGAGAAGGATGGACATCCTCATGCTCAGTGATAGGAGCAGTCATGGGAACACTTCCCTTTAGTGCACCATCCTTGGGAGATGGAGTCCTTGATCTCCTGGAATATACCTATGTCTTTTCTCCCGAGCTCTCCACCTCTACCACCGGAGGGTCAACTTCATCTACCTTAGAGGTTTCCTTCTCTTTATGTGACAACCTCACAATTCTCCTTTTCTTGGGCAAGGGGACACCAGCAACCATCTCTTCTTTCTCTTCTTCATCCTTCTCAGCCTTTTTCTTCTTTGAGACATGCTTCCTTTTCTTGGCTATAGGCTTTCTTTTCTTCCCTACCTCTCCTACCTCCTCTACCTGAACATCTTTAATTTTAATCTTGAAAGGAGAGCCCGCCTTGGTTTTACCTTAGGGTTCATGTTCAAGTGATTCCTTAGAAGTGGAGTGAGACTCCAAGTCCCCCATTAGATCATAGGTGCATTGCACACCCTCACTCTCCAAATCCAACATCTTGTGCTTGAGCCATAGCTTGGTGTACCTGATTACTGGAGTCATGATATGCTCTAATTTTGTCTTCTCCTCCTCCACCCAATCCACTTCTCCAAGTGGCCTATCCTTCACAGCTTCAAAGTTATGGCCTTGAATCAAATTTCCATCTTCTTCAACCTGATCTGGAACGTCCTTTACGTTGTATAGCCGGACCAAGTTCACTGGTAACCTGGATAACTTCTTCCTTCTGACTTCAAACTCATCACTAATGTTAGCCCATTAATCCTCTATGTCATCCTTGTGACCGTATTCCCTGCTGGCCTTCTTCTGTGCTTCACCAGTTATGTCAAATCTGGATCTCTTGGAATGGAAAGGAAAACCTAGAGTACTCATCTCTTCTTCATAAGCATGGGCTAAGTTAATAGAAGGGCATGCCTCACCACTGCCTATCCTCAAAGGAAAATCACCACCAAATCCAGTCTTGTGCTTCTCCTTCTTCACAATTACATCAAAGTCACAGATCTGTCTTGTGACCTCCAGAAGTACAACATGATTCATGGGGTACCTAGGGAGTCCGTATGGAGCCCTCTAACAGCCATCAATTCTGATGTATGAAAAGGTGGGAAACTGGATAAACCAGGCTCCAAACCTCTTAATTAACTCCTTGGCATTGTCTGAGATCCGAACATGTTATGCACCCTACAATAGCCTAGTGATGTACATGGTGAATGCATCATTCACCCTCCTATATCTTGTGCCACCCAAGTGTAATTGTGGGTACACTTCATAAATTATATCCTACCCAAACACACCCCTTGTGCTCAGTCCCTTGTATGGGTGATACCTTGCAAGTGCATACACCAAATAGGAGGTCTGTGTCCATGAAACATTACACATCTGCTCATGTCTCATTGCACTTATAACGCCCGCCCAATGTTAGTCCATACCCTGCTCCATCCTCACAATGACATGGAACATCCAATTTTCAAACATTCCTGCACTTTTCAATCCCACTACCCTGCTAAGGAGTGTGATAACATCATAGTATTCCGTCCCGAACTTAGCTCTGAATAGCTGCTTGGGTAACTTGGAGAAGTGGGACTTGGGTTTCTCCAGCCAAGAATTGATGACCTGTTGGTATTTGATGACATTCTCATCATAATACTTCTTTGCTACATCCATATTGAAGCCCACAATAGGAGACCTATCAGGTATGTCAAAGGTTTGGGCAATAGACACAGGATTAAGATTAGCCACGATTCTTCCTTGAGGACCAACTATCCTCTATGTGCCCCTGTCATAGTGCCTGGCACATTCAAGCACCAACTCGTAACACTGGACTGTGGGAGGAAATCCAGCCGCATGTGCCAACCCTAACTCCAGTATTCTTTTGGCCAACAGAGAGAGATTTTGTTTTGCCATTCTTGCCTTAAATTCCTCATAATCCCATAGCCCAACGTTTGTATCACTAATCCCTAACCAAATGGAGGTCAACTTGCTCTTCGGGACTCTGCTCTTCAAATCCATCTTAACCCTCTTTGCTTCGGAGATAGCAGAGCCCTCAAGATTTGGATCCATCACCTTACCCTTGCTTTTCCTAGCAACAACTTGACTTGATTCCGCCTACATACAACAAAGACACCAAAATAAAGATCTGTCATAACATAGAATTCAATTTAATCCACCACAAATGATATACCCATTCCTTAAACAAATCCCGTAATAAGCAAAATCCACCAAAAAACCCTATAAGAATCACTTATTGTAAAGTTCAGGTTTTTAGCCTTCTCATGAAATTTGGGTTGGAGAGGAATTCCGGGAAATTCTAGACTAGACGAAATCCAGCGAAACGACCAAAAAGAAACTTCCAATCCATCATTTGATCAATCACATTAACCAAGAAACCACATGATACATCCTAAAACAAGTCAAATCAATCATGAGATGCATAATCATCAACCAAACTTTCATACATTCTCTTAATTCTCCATTTTCAATAAGATTTCGAGGAATTCCACCTTGGACGGAAATCCACGAAAATGGCAACAATTTACAAATTTCTGGAAAATTAAGGGACCAAGAAATTTTGGGAAAATCCCAAAGGCATGAAATTTCGTGAAGTCAATGCAATTTTCACGCTTTGAGCCCACTTTCGAGAAATCGATAAGGCGACGGATAAATCAGGGAAATCCCGAGGTAAAGAAAATCCGCGAGGTGCTCGAAAACCTGAAATCTTTGACTTCGTCAGGATTTCACCTAGATCAATCAAACAATTAGGAAGTTGGAGATTTCTCCCAGGATTTAGAACGATTATAATGCAAGATGAACAATCCAGGTTCAAATCGATCAAAATAAGATCCACTCAACAAGAGGGAGGATTTCAACAAAGGAAACCCTAGGAAATCACCATGACAACACAGCTCGAATCTCGATTTGTTGTCTTAATTTCACTGTTCCTCACATGACTCAACTAATGATAGGGTGATTATCAAAATTGGATGATAGCAACAAGCCTCACTTCGCCCAGGATGCGGTTTCATCATAGGTCGAGGATTTTCAGATTAAACTAGAGCTTAGAATAGGGAAGCTCAAAATTAAATAGACAGAGGCAAAGAAATGGTTAACCCACTCGAATTACAATCATGCAGAAGGAGAGGTGGCGTGAGACACGAGGAAGGGCATCAAGACAACAATCGGCAACCCTAGCACTGCTACTAGACCATACCACACCGATATCCCGACTCAAAGCATACATCCACACAAACCTTAAAGCAAATTCAATTCGTTTATCAAAAGGGAGGGTAGCATGTACATACCATGAGGGAAAACAAATCGAGGTAGCAACAATCGACAAGAGACCTAGAAAATTGGGGCAGAATGCAAGCGATCACGACAAAGCTCAACTGCAACCCTCGACCACGAGCTCAAATGCACAATCCAGTAGCAGCAATCCAAAATCAAACTCCTCAAATATCATAATAAGGAAAATTACATAAACCTCCTCATAAAATGCAAATAAACTCAATAAAAGAAAACTGCAAGACCGTACGAGGTACTTAAATGCATCGACAAGATAGCGAACACGGGGATCCGAAGGCAAGATGGAATCTCAAGAAAATCCGATCCAAGCGAAATTCCACGAAGTCCCAAAATTTTCGGAAATGATACAAAGCAACCTATGTCAGGTTTCCAAGGTGTTCGGGGAATTCCACCCCAGGGGAATTTTCCCAAAAATGAAGAAAAACCTGAGATTGATCCCAAAATGCAGGATTTTCAAAGTGCTTCCCTCAAGGGGCATTTGCACGAGTAGGATAACCACTTGGGAACATGTCAAGGCAACCAAATCCTCAAAACCAAAGGGGCCAAAACACCAAGAATGAAAGCAAAAGAGCAAGAAAGAGGGTCCCTACTTTCAGTGGGGTGTGTGTGTGAAAAGTGCACAACAATGTTTAGAATCATTTTTTATGTGATATGAGAGAAGATGGAAAGGTGAAATTGAAGAAGGTTGAAACTTTTGTGAACATTGCAGATGCATAGACAAAACCAATGAGTACCAAGAAGTTTAGATGGTGTTCCGGTTCCATGGGCCTTGGGGCCCCATGCAAATGATTTCATATGACTCTTGACAGGTCTTCAATAAGTACGAGAATGTTGGGATTAGCAAACCTTTAAACCTTAGATTCCTAACATTTAATTATTATTATGTGATGTATCTATTTATTTTATAATGTTTATTTTCCTACCAAAACTTTTATCACATATGGGACCTTTCGGTGATGTGACATCCTACATGGCAAGTGACATGTGAAATTTATAAGCTAAATTAGTGGAGGTAGGCATCCACTTTAGAGGACATATATTTGTGCCTAGATTGGTGGAATTTGTCATAAATTACTATGTAATAGGCTATGATAACTTGCTATGATAGGTCATGATAGATTATGACAGTGAAAGAGTCTTTAATGACATATTTCCAATTAACTATGACAGGTGAGGCCCATGTGATGAGGGTGCCTACACATGTAAGGTATTTGTATGCATTCAGGCTCATTGCATGTGCAATGGTGGCTAATTTTATGGGATAGGTGTTGATTTTGGAAGATTGCATAATTTATGAGTTTTGATTATGACGACATGTCATAATGAACTCGTGTTCACACCTTGGGCATGGCATATCCTTTTGGCAAGTTTTTAGCAACTTGTTTCATGTTGAGGCACTATAAATACTTGTAGAATTAGTGCATTTTCAGAGTGATAGGTTTGAAGAAGCTTATATGTAGTTATGTTGCTTGAATTACTCTAGATTCTTGTTGTAGTGCACGAAGACTCTTGAGAATTGCTCTTGATATTGTATTTTAATTGATATTGTTGTTGATTATACAAGTTGATCCATGTGATTTGGAGTGTGGGTTTTTTTGAAAGGGTTTTTCCATGTAAACATTGTGTTATGGTTTGTATTATTTTTTATGTTTAAATTTTTATGTGTATATTTACAAACCTGTAATGGTTAAAGGTGTTAAACATATTATTTTGTAACTCTCCCCTACTTAGATTAGTATAGGAAGTTGCTCTGCTCACTCAGCTTTCTTTCACATAAACATAAATATAAATATCCATACACGTGTCCATAAACATAAATGTAAATGTCTATTTTCAACCCTAAAATATTTAATTGAAACCCTAAACAAATATTTTGAAATCCTAATAATAAATATATATATGTACATACATATAGATATATATATACATACACACATATAGACTTACATACATACATACATATATATGTATGTATGTATATATACATATCTATACATACACACACATAATATAAATATATTATATATATGTGAATGTATGTATGTATGTACATATATGTATATATGTATGCACACTTATTGTATACAATATAAATGTATATGTATACACACATGTATGACTTGGATAGATCCAATATATATTGTTTGAAACTTTTAACCCACTGTATTTGATAGAAATAACCAATGGAGATTCACTCCTATATGTACATATATGTAATCAGGCAAAATGATCAAGTGGGGAGAAACTTATATATGTGTATATGTACATATATGTATGTATATATATACATATATTTATGTACATATATGTATGTATACATATACATCTATATAATTATATGTATACACTGAACACAATATACGTGTATATATGTAATTATATACATATATATGTGCATATGTATGTATGCATACGTTTATGACTTGGATAGATCTAACATATATTGTTTAAAACTTTTAACCCACTATATTTAATAGACAAAACCAATGGAGATATACCTCCTTATAAATATATGGGAGTTGTGGTTGTGATACATATACTAATGGAAGTTTGATAATAAATAATTAGGAAACATGATCAAGTTGAAAGCGAGTTCTAATATCATCAACAAAAATTAAAATATGGGGAAATGCAAGCTAATAAAAGAGGATCGCATGGGAAGAAAAATATTATTCCCTTAAATCATTCCATGAAAAAATAATGATTGGGAGAATATATCATAGGACTTGTGGACCCAAGAGTGGTTGAAAAATAATGTAAATAAATGATAAGGGGTCATTTTAGGAAACTAGTGATAAATTAGTGAGAAGGATTGTGTTGATTTTATAATGAGGCTTGAGGTTTTATTTGGTTGGATGATGGATTGGAACATATGAAAATGGTGAGGTTGATATAGTTTTGTACATGGTAATGGTGAGGAAGTTATAGTTTTGGATTTGATAGGTCCTTCAACTAAATTTGATATAGTTCGTATTTTATATCTTTAGCTTGCATTCTTTTATTTCACTTTTTGACACATGTTTCTACATGATCCAACCCCAAATAGCAAAGAATACCACACAAGGTCATCACTAAATATTGGACTAGGTGACTAAGGATATAACCTAATGAAACTAGGAAGATGTAAAGGCTCATCTCTAAGGATAATTTCAAGTAATTATGGTATAACCCTAATTTATAATTTAGTAATGTCTATTTGAAACCCTAGTTTATATTTTGTAAACCATAAAATTTAAAACCCTAAACAACTATTATAAAGCCTAAAATATCTATTTCAAATCGTTATTTTTAAATTATAAACCATAAAATTTCTATTTCAAACTAGGTATTTTTCAATACTAGATATGTGGATTTTGATTAATATTCTAAAAAAAATTACATCTTATTTAATATCTATTTTTAACCCTAAAATATCAAATTGAAACCCTAAATAGCTATTATAACCCTAAACAAAAATCAAAAGTGAAATTATGAGAAGTCATTTCGCTTTCACATTTCATAAGAGCATCAAGCACTATGTATATTATAAAGCCTAAAATGTCCACTTCAAGCCCCAGTTTCTAGATTATAAACCCTAAAATATGTAGTTGAAACCCTAGTTTCTAGATTATAAACACTAAAATGTGTATTTGAAACCTTATTTTTTAGATTATAAACCCTTAAATGTCTAAATTAGGGTTTATAATTTAGAAGCTAGGATTTGAAATAAATATTTTAGGTTTTATAATCTAGAAACTACGGTTTAAAATACACATTTTAGGGTTTATAATCTAGAAACTAGGGTTTCAAATAGACATTTCAAGTTTTTAATTTCATGTTTTAGGATTAAACAATAGTTGTATAGGGTTTCAATTTTACATTTTAAGGTTAAAAATTAGTCGTATAGGGTTTCAATTTGACATTTTAAGGTTTTAAAATAGCTATTTAGGATTTTAATTAAATATTTAAGGGTTTCAAAATTGTTATTTATGGTTTCAGTTGAACATTTTAGGGTTTCAAAATAACTATTTAGGGTTTCAATTTGATATTTTAGGGTTAAAAAATAGTTGTATAGGGTTTCAATTAAACATTTTAGGGTTTGAAAATAGATTTTTAGGGTTTGAATTAAAGATTTTAAGGTTTCAAAATGACTATTTAGGGTTTCAATTAAAGATTGTAGGGTTTTAAAATAGCTATTTAAGGTTTCAATTGAAGATTATAGGATTTTAAAATAGTTGTTTAGAGTTTCAATTTGACATTTTAGGGTTTCAAAATAGTTTTTATGGTTCCAAAATAAGTGCTTAGGGTTTTGATTTCAAAATTTATGGTTACAAAAATAGCTCACTAGGGTTAAAATTTTACATTTTAGGGTTAAAATATATCAATGATCAAATTTAAAATATCAATTAAAAATCACGTCTCTGGTATTGAAAAATACTTGTTAAATAGAAATTTTTACAAGTTCCATTTGGACAACAAACCTCTATTCAAATCCATGTGGTACAATTCCAAGATAAATGAGTGCTTGAAGACCCTTATTTACCTATTGTGTTTGCACTATCAAAGTCAACTTGTGAAAGGTACGACTAGTTGAATTGTTTGTCACTCCTATGAAATGTGAAAGTGAAATGACTTCTCATCACTTCACTTTTGATTATTTTGTTTATATTAAAGTAATACCTTCATTTAAAGTTCACCTTTGAGAAAAGGTATTATTTTATTTTCTTAAACAATAAAATACTACATTTGAATAAAGGTAACCCTTCGTTCAAAGGTGTTCATGATAGGACCTTCAAATGAAGGTATCTTTGTTTAAAGAAAAACTTTTGTTCAAAGGTGCTGGTAAATTTGAGCCCCCCACAAGATTAAAAGAGTCATGTCCCAATTTTGGGATACTATTTTTGGACAACCCTAAAATAGAGGAAATATCCTTTTTATAAATTTCACTATTAATAATTACACATCTAACCATTTGATTTTAAAATTATCTACTAGAAGGGAAAGGAGAATGTCATGGCATATGCCTTATCTTACAAATTTGAATACCATGGGGCATTGTGTGCTTTATCCTTGTCAATTCCATAAAATCTATAATATGTTAAACAAGAATAAAAACATGGTGTACATATTTTGAAATAACTTATTGATCCCACAACCATGGTAGAGTACTTTGGGATATACTTTCACTACAAGGGGTGTATTATATGGCGTCACTTGGAATTGCACCCTTAATAAACCTTTTATTTGATATTCTAGTGAAACATGGGAATGATCTCAAGGTGTGGGACCTTGTAATCGAGATCAAACCTCTAGAGAAAGCTAACTTCCTTTCTAACCTAGATACAAGGCCCAACCCAACATTGCATAACTCTAACACTAACCCTAGTCTATTAGCTTACAAAGAGAAAAGTGGAGAGAGAAATGTAGAAAATAAATGAGGTAGTGGTGCACCTAGATTAAAATTTTCTTCCTTTCCATTACAACACAAATAAATGAATGCCTGCCTAAAGAACTCACACTATTCTTTGTCACGCTAATCCCTAGAGGTTTGCATGAAGGTTAGGTTTTGTCAAATGTTGAGAGGGAAAGAGTTAATCAAAAATTATCACTTGCAAAAAAATTAACACAACATGAAAACATAAAGAACCTAAAAATAATCATATAATCATAGAGGCAAAAGGATTTTCATAGTATGAAATTTGTGAGAAGAGGTGAGGATAACAATTTTATTCATGTGAAGGCATGGAGCTATTTTATATTGTATAAATATAAAAAATACATGTATCTACTATTGAAAGTATGAGAAGTTGGTGCTGCCATTGATGTCAACAAGCCTGTGTTTTTATTTGTGTCAACTGTATGAGAAGAATATTATTGCAAGAGCATGTGTTGTCTATGTTGTTGCATTGATGATGCTTTGATTAGTTGCATTATGTTGTCATTAGTAAGCTACTAGTGTCAAAATCTAGTGTATCTTTGCTAAGATTTTGTCTATGGTCAAGGGAGTGATGGATATGATGAGGATGTGTTCCTGGTGCTTGGTTTCCAAGTGCTTTTGAGAAAATTTTATAAAAAGAGGAAACAATGAGTTGCAGTGTTGTTCTAGATTAAAAAGTAGTGTTCTAGTGTTGATCTACATTTCTTCTTGATTAAAGATCTACTTATGTGTTTTAGATATGTTGATCAGGGGTGTTTAGAGGTGGTGATTCAGAATTTGGTGTGTAGGATCACTGTGCAAAAGAATTTGTGTTCACCAATGTGTGAACAGTGTATTGCAGAGGTGTCTGGGAGAAATGTTTTTGCTCCACATTTCTTTATAATTTGGTTTCAGGTCTTGTGGATCTGAAGGTGTGTTGATAGTGTTGTTATCTTTCTTCAGATAAAGTTGATATAGTTTTGGTGCTTTGAAAGTTAGTTTCTTAAGTTGTAGTATATGGCAAGGTTGTTTGAGTGTATTGGGTGTGTACATTCCTCAAGTGAATTTTTTGTGAAGGAGTTTGCTGGATTTCAAGGTGTTTATGGAATATTCTAGATTTTTTTTAGGTGACATTTGTTGTATGCGAGTTGTTGTTGAATCAAAGGAAGCATGTACCTAAAATATTAATGGTGTTTACATGGGTAATGACCAACCTTGGTGTTTACACTAATTGCGGTGGATGTTTATTATTTGTAGAAGTGTGTTGAAGTGTGGTATTATAGATTTGGGTCCTAGATAAGGATTGGTGTGGTCTTCCTTCACTTCTATCCTCCATGGAAGTGTTTTGGTGCCAACCTAATTTGAATTTACATGGTTGAGGTGCATAGTTGATCTTGGAGAATGTTTTCAATGTTGAGGAATGATATACGTATGATTTGAGTTGTTGAGGGATGCAAAGATAGACAAGTATGATGTGAATGATGAAAATTTCAAAGTATTAGAGTGCAAATCTAAGAAGTGCAATTGAGCTTTCATGTGTTAGATTACTGGATGCAGTGAGCAGAAGGTGTCTACAATTCTTTAGTTAAGTTGTGAAGGTGTTGGTGATATTGTGGTGGATTTCTTTATTGCATTGAGATGGATATCTCTATGTAATACTCTTCTCTATCTTCGTTTCTATTGAGCCTTTGGTAGTGAGCCTTTCTTTCTTTGCGTAGTGAGCCCTATTTTATCCGGTATTAATATTACTTTATATTGTGAGCTAATCCTCACCATGGTTTTTCCCATCTTGGTTTTTCCACATAAATTTGGTGTTCTCTTGTGCATGGTGTTGATTTTATTTGTTTTTCATGCTAAATAATTATAAAAAATTAAGGGTTAATTGAATGAATGTGGATCTTAATGTTTCTGAGGGTTTTGAAATTTTAAAATACAATTGATTCATCCCCCCCTCTCAAGTTGTCTTGTGCATTCAACAACTACTAGATAAAAATGGAAGAACCACCCTTTATAATAAGCATAAATTTACCTCAAACCTCAAAAATACATAGAAAAAAGAGAGAGCACATGATAGGTAAATAAAACCATAACCACAACCCTAACAATGATGTACACCATGCATTCACCCAAAAAAGAGTTGGAAGCAAAATAAAATGGCCTTGACATCATGGCATACCCCCACAATGATGAATCCATGGGCAAAATGAAAGAGACCCCCATGATATTCATTGAGAAAATGAGATTAGGGATGGAACTTTGTTAGAAAAGGGGTTTGAAACTCAATAATGTAGCATGTGAACCACCTTTATCCTTAGTTCCATTCCAGAAACATTAAATGTCATCCCTATAGCCCTAGAAGTTGAGATTTGGTAGTTGAGGGGGTTTCTAAGAATTAATGGCATTTTTGGGTCGAAAACATGCTCCCTAGGGTCATCATTATATTTTTTGGGTTGAGCCTACCATTGTGCTAAACAAAAGGTCATTAAACAGATTGAGACCTTGAAAAACCATTGTTCCCACTGGGTTTTGGGCCTAACACATGTCACTTACCATGGGGGATCAGGTTTGGGGCCCACTCCATTCTCTTTTTGTAGGGCATCGGGTATCAATTCAAAAACATACTACTTGTTTCTACCAAAGGGAGAAGATCGTGCCAAAATTTGATGCCCTAAAAATAGGCTTGTTAGAAATCATGGATTGGGGATCCTTCAGAAGATTTGAATCAGATGAATGTGATCATGAAATTCCCCAACAACACTACAAAAGAGACTTAGTTTAACAAAGGCAAGGAATTGAGCATCGAGGATTGGAATAAATGACAAATAATTAAATGAAACCTTAACAACTTGATAGCGGGAGGAATAATTCTTAGAAATTTCCAAACTTTTGCATTTGGGATTGAGAACAACGTGGGATGCATGTTGAGAGGGAATGAAGATAAGGATAACCTCGATAAGATTATAATTAATAGATGTTTTCAAGGGGAATATGGAGTAGGCATGTCGATGCAAGGATAAGAAAAACCCTGACACCCAACAAGGAGAACTTGGTTAATTTTTTGGATTTTTCAACATGGGATTTTGACCGAGGTAAGAATATAGAGGTCCAAATGCAACAATAAAATGTGTAGCATCATTCAAGATGACCTACATAAAATCTCTTAGATCAACTATCATTGGTGGGCTACAAAGGGGGGCATGAAATTTCAACATTATGGTGACCTATTCAGGATTATTGCCTATTAATCATGAAAACTAGAATCCTTAAGTAGTCCATTAAGAACAAATTCACAATGCTAACAATTGCAATAGGCTTGCCTCAACAAAAAATAACAAGGAATGTGTGAGATGCATTTGGAGGAAAATAACAAGAAACCTAAATCATGCACTCCCCTAACAAGGATGTAGAGTGTGCAATGACACTACTTGGAAAACAACAACAAACTAGAATAATATGTATATATGTTTTTATAATTTTACCTCAAAAGAAAGGTTTGAGGTGTATTTGATTGACTAATAAAGGAAGGACTTCACCATCCAACCTATAAATATTTAATGCATTAGCTTCCTTACAACTCGTGATGATATAAGGGCCACTCCAAATGGCATAAAATTTTATATGAATTTCAACCTTGGCTTTGTTTGCATCCCACTTCAACACCAAGTCTCCTTTGAATGCTCAATTGATATATTTTTTGTAAAAATTCCTCTTGAATTGTGATTGGTGAGCTTCAAGGGTATGCATGGCCTTGTTTCTAATTTCCTCTAACTCCATTAGCTTATGCATACTCACAATCATTGCATCATTTTTTAGGATCTCTAGATATTGAGCTAACTCAAGAGAATGAAACTATGGTCATGATTCCCTACCATAAACTAAAATTAAAGGGGAGTTTCTAATATCACTCTTTGGAGTGATTTTATCAGCCCAGAGGGCTATTCTAATCTTACTATGTGAAGACCTTTAATTATCTTCAATGATCCTCTTGATTATTCTAACTAGGTTTTTGTTGGTGGAATCAACCAAGCCACTACCTTTAGGGTAATAATTAGATGATATTTTCAAGTATATACCATGCTTGACCACCCAATCACCGATTTGGGTGCCAACAAAAGCCTTGGCATTGTTAAATGTTGGTGGAAAGGAAACCAAACCTATTCATGATTTCATCTGGGAATTCTAGAACTGAAGCCTCAATGGCATGATTTAATGCTACTCCCTCTGTACACCTATTGAAATAGTCTATTTCTACCAAAATCCATTTGTGACTAGCACTAGATGGTGGATTTATCACGCCAATAAAATCTAACCCCCACTATTTAAATGGTTGGTTCGTTTATATGAGATCAGGAGAGAGGGTACCTAATCTTTATTTTCCATAAAAGAAAGTGTATTTTTATAGTTATTTATCTATTTATAAGTATCATTAAATAATATTTTCCAATAATAAGCAACTGATATTACCATAATAATATTTGTCTTTGTAGAGAAGTGGTCACCTAATGAGCCATCATGAAATTCCTCTAACACTTTGTTGACCTGATCTTGCTCAATG
Organism: Sequoiadendron giganteum; assembly: GCA_007115665.2. Taxonomy (NCBI): domain Eukaryota; kingdom Viridiplantae; phylum Streptophyta; class Pinopsida; order Cupressales; family Cupressaceae; genus Sequoiadendron; species Sequoiadendron giganteum. The sequence continues at coordinate 185,752,134 of CM021110.1, read as the reverse complement.
CATCTCAATAAAACTTCAATAATGTCCCTTTTGAATATTATGTCATCCATTAAGACATAGGGGATGGAATAAAACCTTAAATCTCTTCTTTTTGTCCTATCCAGAATTGAAGTTTATTTACCTTCACAAAAAGTGGTCATAGATCATGTACCCAACTATTATGACCATCGATGCTAGCTAGTTAGTCATCCTGTATCACTAAGGTAGCTTATGTAGGTTTCTAAAAGGCTAATATAAGCTTCACACACAATCCCTTTCCCTTGACAAGCATGGTGATCTTGATCTCCAAATAATATTCCATGACTTTGGTGATACACTTGACTCTTTTCTCATTGATATCCTTGCTTAAGAGGATTTTTATAATAGTAGCATAGAGGACCATTATCTGGATCTTGTTGTTGGAAATCATATGTCTCAATTTTTTATGGCCCTAACAATAGTTAAGAATTTCTTCTACACATATCTATACTTGGTCCCATAGTCTTTAAGCCCTTCATTAAATAAGGCAATGGGTTGCTCTAAGTTATCATGGTTCAATTGTGCTAGGACAACTGATATACTTGATTCCCCTCCAAAGGTGAATAAAATGAATTCATTATCATAGTTTGGATTGGAAAGTGTAGGAGTTTGGGTAATTTATTTCTTAATAGGCTCAAAACTATTGTCCAACTAAAAACCATGTTCTTTTATAACATATAAGTGAGAGGTTTTACCATAGTAGCAAGATTGGGAATGAACCTTCTCACAAATATAATCCCTCCCAAGAAGTTTTGCAATCCCTTGATCTGAATAGGGAGGGGAATAAACAAAATGGCCTCCACTCTTTCTACATCAATGGTAATTCCCTCCTTGGAAACTATGTGTCCAAGCAATCTCCCTTAATCTATGGAAAATACTCATTTTCTTGGATTTAAGGACACATCATATTATCTACACTTCTTGAAGACATGCTCAAGATGGTCAAAGTGATCAATTGTACATGTTTTGAAAAATAGTGATATTGCCTAGGTAGATCAACACAAACTCAACCAAAATACCCTTGAAATTCATATCCATCACCCTCTGAAAGGTTGCACTAGAATTAGCTAGACCAAACAACATTCTATTATATACATTGGTACCCCACTTAGTGGTGAAATTTTTTTTGTGTTGGTCCAACTCTTGGACCAGAACTTGGTTGTAGCCTAAGTACCCATCCATGAAATAAAACCCTTCTAATTCACTTACCTTCTATAGGATCTGCTCCATGGAAGAGAGGGTATAATGATCCTTGATAAAATCCCTATTAAGGTCTTTAAAATCCACACACAATTTGATTTCTCCATAATTTTTCCTCACAAGGACCAAGTTTTCTACCCAAAAATAATGCTTGATGGGAAAGATGATTTGAATTCTATCAACTTTTCCAATTCTTTCCTCATTAAAGGCTCGATTTCGAGGTTGATCGACCTTCATTTTTACCTAACATGTTTTGTATTAGGGTCTGATTCAATGGTATGTTGGGTGAAACTAGGATAGAAACCTTTTAGGTTTTCATAGGCCCAAGAAACCACATCATTATATTAATGGAAAAGTTTAATGAAGGTTTTTTACAAAAAATCAGAACATACCTTTCCCAAGTTTAATGACTTGCCCTTTACTACATCATTTGGATTTTAATCATCTCTTTTTCAACCAAGTTCATCTTTTTATTCCTTAGTTGGTCATATGAGTTGAAAATTACCTCAAGAGTGATTAGACCCTTAGGAAACTTGTTGTTCTTAGCTGCATGATCTATTCTCCTTATTGGTTTTGTAATATAAACTAATTTTTGGCTAAAAATTTTGCTTCATTTTGCAAAAAAATGACTATTTATTGGTCATTTTAAAAGGCTTTCCAATTTGCTAGGTTTTCTAGGATAAAATTTCTCACAATTATTCTTATGTGATGCTCCTTCTTGTTTGCAACATGGGTAGGGATATCAAATTTTGCCCCAATTGTTGCAAGCCTATCAACATGCATGTTTTTCCCTCTAGAGATGGCTTGGATATTAAATGCTTCAAACCCTCAATAAGTTCTAAAATTTATATTTATAGGACTTGAGTAGAATATTATTTGTTGTGCTTTGATTTTTGATTTGATGCACAACCAACTAGTTATCATCAAATATTTGTAGGATTTTAATTCCTCTTTGTTGTGCACATTGGAGACCTTGTATTACAGCCTCATATTCAACCACATTGTTGGTACAATTAAACTGAAGCTTGAATGAGAAGTAATACTTCTCACCACTTGGGGATACTAGCATCACACCACAACCAACATCGTTCTTATTTCTCGAGCCATAAAAAAACTGCCACATACCACCTTTGTCTTATTAAGCCCTCATGAGGTTTGGGATAAGACTATTCTCCTCATATATATAATAGGTACCCATCATAGTCTCCTTTGTCTCATGATATGGATCAAACTAGAAAGAATTTCTCCATTCAACAAGTAGAAAATCAAGAACCTCCTTGAAAGGAGCATCCGATTCATGAACAACACACTCTCTGCCTTCATGCCATAGCAAATAAGGTAGGGAGGTCAATGATCAATATGTCTTGAAAAATAGTGTATCTTGAACATGCATGGAAATTTATATTTAAGTCCTTAATGACCCTCACTATCTTAATAGTAGTACCATCTAATTGTACCACACCCTTGGATATTGGATGATACTTGATGCTAAGGAGATCAATTATCTTCTTGGACATGACTAAGCTACTAGCCCTTGAATCAATCATACAATTGTGGACTAGATAATCTCCAATGATTAAAGACATATAAAAGGAGGGTGGATTATTGATTTTACTTGAATTCACATCCTCTTTGGGTTGCAGTGGACTATCTAGAATTATTGTTCCTTCTTTTGTCAACACACCACTTGGCTAATTTAATCCTTCCAAGGCCTTTTGAAACAAATCCATTTGAGATGGGATAGATAAAGCTTCCCATATGGTGACATTTAAATTATAATTATCCATTTGATGAAAAATATTGAAAGGACCATCTTATTAACTAGTGCATGCAAACTAGTGATAGATATATAACAAATTTAATGGAGCGGAGTTGTGTGAGTGGGAATGGGCACGGTAGGGGTAGTTTGAATTTCACTGAAGTGGATGAGGGTGAGGATGGTGATCCATATGGTGTGAAGGAGGTTTGGGGGTGGTTTTTGTGGGTGTATGTGGCTTTTGGCGTGCTTTGGTGCTGCTGCAACCAGCTCTGGTTGTGGTTTGGGATCTCCTGCTTTGCTCGATGTTGGTGTTGCAAGCCTGTTTGTGCAAGTTTGTGCCTCTTGGTTTTTTTGTTGGTTTCCCTATTGTGTTGGCTTTCTTCATTTGACCCTCCTTTATGGTGGGTTTTTGGAGCGGATTTTTTGTGTGGGTTGGGTCTTCGAACATTCAGTTTTTGCTTTGTTTGGCTTGGGTGGTGGTTTTTTCCTTGTAGCTGGTGAGTGTGTGCTTTGGGTTCTCTGAGGAGGTGTGATTGGAGGATGGGATTAATTCTGGTCCTATTGGGTGCAATGGGATGGCTTGGGTGCTCTTTGTGATGGCCTACTCTCTATCTATTTTCTTCTTGGTTTCCCTTAGCTCCTCTTTGTTGTTTGTTTGGTGGTGCCCTTTGAGTGAATTTTTCCCTGGGTGTGTTGTGGTTGCTCTTGGTTTCCCTCTTGTGGTCTGGTGGTGCTTCCCATTGGTTGGTTCTATGGAGTTTTGGATTATCTTTGGCTCTGACCAATGTGTTGGGGTTGCTTGGGTGTT
>CM021110.1:185523732-185744104 GCA_007115665.2 Sequoiadendron giganteum | reverse complement strand
TTGCACAATATGAAAGATGTGAGAAGAGGTGGAAATAGCATTTTTATTCATACGAAGGCATGGAGCTAATTTATACTTACCATCAAGGATCAAGCATTAAGCCTCCTTCATACTCTTTCCATTGGGAGTTGGGCCTTGATACAAATGCATACTACTTTCTACTACTAAAGGAGAAGAGCATGCCAAACTATGATGCCCTGACGAATAGGCTTGTCAGACATCTAGTATCAAGGATCCTTTGTAATATTTGACTCAAATGAATGTGATCATGAAATTCCCCGATGACCTGACTAAAGAGACTTAGTTGAATAAAGGTAGGGAATCAGGCATTGGGGGTTGGATTAAATGATATTCAATTAGATGAAACGTGGACGACCCAATAGTGGGAGGAATAATGCTTAGCAATTTCTAAAATTTGATGTTGGGGATTAGGAAGAAGGTAAGACACATGCTAAGAGGGAATAAAGATAAGGATAACCCCATGGTTTGACCCCAATGAGATTATACTTAGCAAAAAAAATTAAGGGGAAGATGGATTAGGCATGTTGATATGAGGGTAAGAAAAACCTCAACACCTGACAAGGAACACTTAGTCAATTTTTTGGATTTTTTCAACTTGGTATTTTGACTAAGGCAAGAAAATAGAGGGCCAAATACAACAAGCATAGGCATAAAATCATGTATTATGGCCTAGGTAATATATTTATAGATTGACTATCACTGGTGGGCTACAAAGGAGGTATGAATTTCAACATTATCCTTTTTATAAATTTCACTCTTAAAAATAAATTGTTAAGAATTACATGTATCACCATTTATATTTCATTCCATTTTCTTAAATATGTATGGAGTAAAAATAAAAGTCTCTTGGGCTAACATGAAACATGATATCAAAAAATTGTTAGTGTAATATGTGTCAACACCATAAAGGAGCTATTAGGACTTTAGTCACTCTAAAATCATTGTCAATTATGATTACAATGTAAATGGACATCTCCATGGATTTCATTAAGGGGCTACCTAAGTCAAGCATTGAATTGATTATTTTTGTGGTGTTTTATCATCTAGATCCAAGTGTACCCATCTCTATAGCTCATCCTTACAAAATCTACACCATTTCACAAGATTTCATTGACCAAATATTTTGCTTCAATGGTATGCCCACTTCCATTACATCCATGACCATGTTCTCACCTTCACTAGTAACTTCTAGTAGTATTTCTTTAAGTTACAAGTAATAACTGAAAATGAGTTTAACATACTATCCAAAAATTATTATTAGACTAAAATAGTTAGTAAAGTCTTAGAGAAATAGTGATGTTGCTCTACATAGGAGCAACAATATCATTTCCCAAGCCAAGCATCTACCTCTTACATATTGTACCTTGCACTCAGACCCCATTTTATTTGAAACAAAATGGAGGCCCCCTCTTATTTTTGTTTGTTTTTTCTCTCGTTCCTCCCTTGTCTTTTCTTTCCTCCTTTCCCTTATTTTTCCCCTTTTCCCCTCCTTTTCCTTTTTTCTTTATTTTCTTTTTTCCTTCTTTCTTTCTTTCTCTTTGTTTCCCCTATCTTTTGAGTATATTTTTAGGTTTTGAGAGATCGACCTTATCCATATTGGCATGCCATATGGGTTGAGCTCGACATCATATGCCTTTTGGGTGGTCAATGTTGGTTGTCACTAGCTTGAAATTTCACGTATCGGGATGTTGGTTGAAGCGAACTCTCGATCTTGAAATCTTGATGATGACCTGACATCTTGTCACCTCGATTGTCATACTGATCACATCCATCATGCAAATTTATTTCGTTGACAGAGCATTTATGGGCAATTAATATAAGATAGTTGGGTTCACCATAAGGGTTCATAGGATTGTGATCAATCATTTTATCACTTACCTTATGTGATTGAATAAATTTGAGAGCTTTGTAATTTTTTGTAAGCTTGTGAAGAAACCCTCGTGCATGCTCCTTTCCACCATTTTTGTTGTGTTGGTGCGGGTTCAGTGCTCACAATGTTCGTTTGCTATTCATTGTTGTTCATTTTAGATGTTCTCGCTTGTCTTCATGTGTGTTTACTAGGTTATATCATGATCTCTTTTGATTTTTTATTTGATTTGTGGTTTTTCTCTAGTTTGTGCATGTGCGGGTTGTCTTCTCTTGGTTTTAGTTTTAGCATTTTGGTTTTGTTTGTTCTTTCTTTTATTTTTTTATTTCCTTTTTTTTTCTAGTTTTTTTATCACTCTTCATTGTGTTCCTTTTCAAAAAAAAAATTTTTTTTGTCACCGAATTGATCTTTGTCTTGACTTGTCAATCGAGGATGTTTCTAACATCATTCGATCGGGCATCAAGCCCTAGACTTGTTTAATGTTTTTCCTTAGCATTTTTAAAAGAGAATATTTTTGGTTGTTAGTAGGTTGGCTCATTCCTTAGCCACCGATGTGGTAAGAGTTATACCAAATACCTAACGCCTGATAACCAAACCTTTCTTTCCTTAAAATTATGATGATCAAAATGATAGAGTGTCAGGTTTCAATGGTTATGATTGTGTCTTGCTTATGATCTAGTGGAGGGTAATCCGAACTCTCGACCCCCAAAATCTGACTTGTAGTCCTTAATAAAAATCCTATATTCTTGAAAGTTTCCTCAAAGGTCACTCATTGGGCATATCCCTTTATGATTAACTTCTTATTGAGGTAGATGTTAGTCAATATTCCCTGTCCTCGACACGTGAAACCATAAAAGATAAGGCATTTATCAAAATGGGTTAAGTATATTATTTATTTCAAACCCTATTTTGAGGAAGTCTTAGGTGAAATAATCCAAGGTCTGATCTTGAAACAAAAGTAAGAAGTTTGAACATCAGAAATCAGGAATAAACTTTACCAAATGCTAAAATTGATATTTTGGACCCTTGACCCCCAAAATCCTTGAAAAGATTTTTGGATATCATTGATTGGGATTCCCCTCTAAACTTGTGAAATTGTTATACAAATACAAGGTAGACCATACTTTTGATTCTTGATTCCCAAAAGTGTTTCAACATATTTTTGAATATCGATAGTCTATAATTCCTCTTAAATGATTACATTTGTTACAAACAAGTGGTAGACTATACGCCTAATCCCTGACTCCCGATATACCACAAACAAATATTAGAATTCTTTTGATAAGGATGTTTTAAGCCCTTTGGTAAGTTGTAGACAGTAGGATCGAGGCCCGAAAAAGCCTATTTTGCTTAAACACTCTTTAAACAAGTTGCTTCATATTATAATTTGTTTATTAGTTCATATAACTTGGTTTAAAGAGGTGCTATATTCTTTGAGGTACTTATGATAGATGATTTTAACACATGGTTTTTGTTATATGCATAAGATATGCCACCAAAGGATCCTACAGATGAAGTACCAATACAAGGGATACCACCCACTATCAAAGATGTTTTCTCCCTACACAAAGATTGGTGACACGTCTAACTTGGGACATGTGGATATTAATGAGTTCAAAAGAAGGATTTATGATGAGGAAACTAGAACATGTGTAGCCACAACATTGGCCAATTATGGGTTAGTGGAGACAGCTACCTTCCCATTGTTTTTTCAATCTTTAGAGTTGGTATTGACATGTGATCATTATTATGATAACAAACATAGAAGAATAATGGGATCAATAGGAGAGGTAGTATTGGATGTGAGTGCTAATATGATAGAAAGAGTCTTCAAGATCCCCGCCTCTCCTTGATATGAGGCTATTGAAATGAAGAAAGCACTAAAACACTTTGAGAACAATGAGACAACTAGCCTCAACCTCATCAATAATCAAATGCTACTCAATCCTAGGAAGATGGCCCTAAAAATGGCCAAGGTACAATATAGGAGTGAATTTCAAGATTATATTAAGGATTTGATTGTGTTGCTAAGTAGACTGTCCAGGCACCCTCATGCTAGAGATTTCTACCCTTGGATGGTTAAGTTTTTCTTGACCATCAATGACAATAAGAAGGATAAGATAGATTGGGCCACACTAATTAGTGAAAAAATATATGAGCAATTGAAGACTGTCCTTCAAACGTCCAAGTTTTATAAAACATCCAAGTTTTATATGAAATCCTACTTGGTGTACCTATTGGTTGCTCAAGCCACTTTTCAAGGGCTAAACATAGTGGGTTCCTTCCAACTTGGGGAGGTAAACATTTATGAGCATTATCCTCAGCTAAAGCTGGAGGATAGTTACACCAACTTCTACATTGTTAATGACAACTTTGTATATGAAGTAATCAAAGGATTGGAGGGATATTTCTTCAGGAGAATCTTCATTCAATCCAAGACTAAACTCAAAATCCAGGGGAACTTGTATATTCAGTTCAAAACATTTGCATACATTAGAGTGGTTGGATTCCACCAATCTCCATATAATCTACCAAGATATCCCTTCGACAATGGAGGTTTGCAAACAAGTTATTGAGATACACAAATTGATAGCCAAAAAGCACAAGTTCGGGTATGCTTTCCGAGTAAAGATAGGAGTATATTCATGTTCCAACATGCAAAATTATAAGAGTAAAGAAGTATAATTGGCCAGGTACTCCTTGGAAATGTAAAATGATCCTCGAGGAAGATTTGACCCAATTAGGAAGATAAACAAGGTGATAGGCTCCTTCTTCATTCATGAGCCTAAGATCGAAGACCATTGGGTGAACTACAAGGAGGAGTTTGAAGTAAGAATGAAATATTACTGTCAGTTGATAGTACATTTAATTAATTCTTACACAAAAGCCCGAGTATCTAAGGATTTAAAAGAAAATGAGAAAGTCTTAGACCCTATTTACATCGGCTAGCATATCTACAACCAACCAATCTTCAATGAAGATTTTTTGGTAGTAGAAGATGATAATATTCAGACAAGGGTAGCTAGTATCATAGCTCGCTCTCTTAAATGGCTTAAGTCTCCTTCCCTAATTATGGAGTTACCAAAGCCTACAAAAACAACAAAGAAAGACAAGGAAAGTGAAGGATTGACTACTGTAGCAACCAAGACCAAGAAGGCCTCACCTCTGAAGGTTGCAAGAAAGAAGAGAAAGAAAAGGAATGAATAAAAATTTGTTCGAGTGAGGAATATTTCAAGGAAGAAGAGACTCTGGTAAAAAACAAAAGGACTAGAGTAGTTATCCAAGAAAGGGTTGCCCAGAGGGAGGCCCAACAAACTTATTCTTCTTCCCCTCCACATGAATCCCCTCTACCTTCACCTCCTCCTTCTCCATTGTCACTGCATGATCCTCCTCCATCTCATCCACCCTCTCCTCCTCTTGATACATCTTCACCTCTTCCACATCCACTTCCACCTTCTCCTCCACATGACCTTCCCCCTCCTCCTACTCATGAAGATGAACCACCTTCAAGAGAAGGAAGCAACCAATAAAGCAATGCCAAAAGAGGTAGTCCTAGATAAAGGTGAGATGCAAAGAGAAATCCTTGTTGAGGGAGAGATGCAAAGAGAGGTCCCTAGTGAGAAAACCACTATTGAAGAACATGTAGAGAAATAAGTTGGCCAAGTAAAAGAAGCTCAAGAAGAGCAGGTCCAAAGAAGAGGAAATAAGAGTAGAAACTAAAACAAAGGGAGACCAAGCAAGTTGATTCAAAAGGCTCCCATAAAACAAATATCATCCCTTCTCCCCCAAGAGAAGTGTCCTCCATTGTTCCTATTTGGATCAATCAAACCATCCAAAGGAGATAGAGGATATATGTAGAAGGCAACTTAGAAAAGAGCCTAAGTATACTATCAGAAGCCTTCAGTCTCCAGTGAAGAGAAGGAAAAGGGCCAAAAGGATATTTATGGTCACCATGGATGAGCATGGAAATAGAATTGTTGAAATAGTTGTCCCTTTAGTGCTCAAATTAGAATAAAAATGAGGCATGAGGACTACTAGATTAGACAAGTTGATATGGAAGTACAAACAAGGGAAGGAGAGCAACAATCTCTCTAGATGTCTATTTCTACTATCTTGAAGAGGATAAAAAAAGATGAGAATACTGAATAAGAGCTTAAATCTCAAGTTTCCTAATTAATGACTTGTATCAGAAATTTAATTGGACTAGTGGATACAACGAATCCTGAATCTACACTACAAGTTACATTAGAGAGAGGTCAAACATTATGACCCTGAAGAATGGATCCCAACAACAAAGCAGTGGAAGTCTAATTTTTTGTCCTTAGCTTTGAACAAAGTGCTAAGGAAAGCAATAAATTCCTGTCACTACATTAGTGATCAAGATAGTCTATCCCAAAAGATTGAAGTGGATATATACAAAGAGCTATTGCTTTGGGAAGATTACATCCCAAATTTTCAAAAAATAAAGGCTACGCCTATAGAGGATTTGATCAAGGCCACATTGATTGAAGAAGAGGATAGGGATAAGCTTCTTGAATGGTTAAGGGTTGCACAGTTCAGAGTCAATATCTTGAACAAGTGCAAGTCAAAATTGAACAAGAATAGAGATTTGGTTGAGCAAGCCATGACCAAAATTTACCAATTTGTCAAAGATTTGGACTGCACATTCTGGGAAATATTTGTTTTGGTAAAGGCTCATAGTAAAACGGTGGAATAATTGAAGAATCTAATGTAGGGCCAAGTCACCTGAGTTTCCATTGATAAAATGATGAAAAAAAAAGGTGAAGATCCACTCCTTCTAGGAAGAGTTGACCGCCTTTGTTAGTTTGCTAGAGCAGATGGAGAATTCTTCTTTCATTCAAAGAAAAAAGCTTCAATACCATCAGGGCCCACCCATAAAGAAAAATAATGAAGTGATCATTGCATTTACTGACAACTTCTCTAGTTGACTGAAGATAGGAGTTCTCAATTTTGTTTTACTTTGAATAAATATTGTAATAAATCAACACCCAAATTGTAAAATTAGAACTGGCGTTTGTTTTTAGTTTACTTTTAGTTAGCTTTTTTTAGCTTCCTAGTTTAAGTTTAATTAGATAGAAACTAAAATTGGGGCATCCAATTAGCTTTTAGTTGTACTTTTAGTTAAACTCAATCAGATATATGGTAGTGAAGTTAGTTTCAATTTGATTTTTGTGTAGATCCACAATTTTAGGAACTCAATGTCCTATATTTTTTGATGCTAGATCATTTCAAAGGATCCAATTTTGATGTATTTTTGCACAATAAACTTATACATTCTTAGCATGGGTTTTCCTACCGACTTTGTGAATATCACATTTTTGATAAATCAAAGGATTATGCCTATTTTGCATACATCTCAATCTCATGCATTGGTAATGGTATGACTTCTTTTTTTATCTAAGTTGGATAAATTAATGGAATATCGTATTGTTATTTGGAATTAAGTAAGATTTTGTCTCAAATTTGTGCATGTTTGATGGCCTCCTAATTAGATAAAATCTAAAAATCTTACGTTTGGTTTCATTTCCTTAGTAGATTGTAGCATTGTTAACAATAAATGTGTGAATGACTATTCGCATTGATGATGGTTTGAGAGATTTCATTTAAAAAATTTAGGATTGATTAATTAGATAGGTTTTATCATTGTTCGTTTAAATTATAATTCATTTAATTTTCCTTGTTACCTTATATATTTTGACTTTTCTTTTAAAATCAACTTGAAATCATTGAAAAGAGAATTCTATTGATATAAATATGTTGTAAATTTGAACATTATATTCATTTCCTAAATATTAGATCTTTTATTTTCAATTGCATCTTAATAATATCATTTTTAGAAAATTTAACAATTTAGGTCCCTTATTGAAACATGTTAACAATGATCACTTTACTGCCCCACACGATCAAGACCTAACTATAAAGGAACATTAGAGTATTTTTCTTTTCAAGAGGAGAAATAACACATTATTGCTTAGCAAGTTGGATGTTCTAACACTGCCCTCAATAAAATTGGTGCTAGAAGGAGGGCTTGAACATTAGCCAAGTTGGAAAACATAAACTCCTTTTCCTCAGACAAATATCATAGAGTTCTTAGATCTTCTCCCAAAAAAGGAGATCTAATGAAATTATTTTAACACGAGAATATAAGGATTGAAAAAGGTAAAAACATAGGTGAAACTTCAAAGACTATATCATCACCACTAAACCCAGATCCACAATCCTTGCCTGTAAGTCTAGTTTCACCATATAACATTATTTTTGTTGTGCCTCTACCATTAATAATGGCCCTTTTCACAGTAAATAAAAGTTTCTCATTGAGCATGGGAGGACCTCTACATGAATTTCTAAAAAACCTAGGAACATTATGTCCTAAATATGCATATGGTGAATCTAGAACAAAAGAAGATCATGAGGATGTATTCAAAGAAATATTTAATAGAGCTCAGATTGGTCACCAAGACGTGGTCTGTAGATTATTCCCATACTCACTAGGGGAGTTCGCCTACAGTTAGTACCTTAACTTGCCTTTAGTAACCAATTTAAAATATACATAGATCATGCTATTTTGTACCACTCATTTGTGTCTTGCAGGAAAGAACCCAATGAACCCATTAGTATCCACATTTCAAGGTTCCACAAGACATACAAAAGATTGGGTGATCTATACCTCATGCCTGAGTTAGCAATAATTTAAATGCATTTCAAATCTTTAGATCCCTTAACCAACTCGTTCCTAAGAAGATTAATCGAAGCTAGTAGGGACACTTTAGACAAAATATATAATGAATCCATTGTTTTTCCCAAATAACAGATCCTCATATGGGAATCCTTTTGGATCACTATTGTCACTAGGTTTACCTGGCATGATAAATCATATCCCTGCAATAAACAATGCCTTGAGTAATTATATGCCCTTGATGAACCCTATCCTAGGAGCAATAAATTTGCCACAAAATTTGTTGCCCTACCAACCCATGATTCATAAAACCCATAGCACACCAGGCTTACATATCCAAGTTATGGGAAAGAAGTGAACATCACCCATAGGATGGGACAGTCAGGAGGGGCCTTTTTCGAACAACCAAAAACACTTCTAAACTCAGGACAAAATGCTTAATTGGATTATGATTTTGAAGCAATGAAGAACACATTATCTCAGGTCATAAATGAGCTCACCTACTTAAGATTCAATCCTCCTCATGGAAGAAACAACCAAAACTAGGGTAATGTTCAAAACTACAACCAAAATCAAGATAATAATTAAAACAATCAAGGTTTCCAAGGTAGGAATTGTAACTTACAAAGACAAAACCGACCTTGGGATACTAGACCAAACAATGGAGGAGTCCTAAACCCTCTAGAAAGTGCAAATGTGGTAAAATACTCAAATACTAATGGTTATAGGTTCCATGAAACCTTTGATCATAATGAGGCTAGCTATCCAAAGATGCAGAGAGTATCTACAATCATGTAGGGGAATACTCATACCCCTCCTAAAAACATGAATGCAATGATGGTGGATTCTTACATATTAATAATTGAAGGAAACCTGAGTCATCACTTAGAAGGAGAGGAATTTACTTTCCCTTTTGAAAACAAGAATGAACTAGAAAATATTGATGTCTTTACTTTTCAACAAAATAGAAATTATTATAACTTAAGAAGCAAAAGGGAACAATTAACTGATGGAATTCCACCTAGGTCGGGCCCTACTCCTCTAGATCCTCATGCTAACAATAATCCCATTGCTCCCAAGGGACCTTTCAGAGGCAGTTCTAGACCTAGTGATTTCTAGATTTATAAATCTCCTAACCCAAATGAAGAAAAATATAATGCAGTAGAAGATCTAAAGAAAATGAAAGCTAATATTCCCATCTATGATATGTTTCAAAATTGTCCTAACTAGAAATATGCATTACTAAAATCCTTGGATAACCCTAGGGATGCATTTATCAACACTCCTCAAAAGGACAAAGGGCAAGCTTTAAATTCTTTAGATGCAATGTCCACGATATTCAAAGGTAAAACTAGAGTTCCCCCATTATTATTTGGTGTTCAAATTTCTTGAAAAATACTTGCATAATTGTTTGATCGACTTTGGAGCCTCATGTAATGTGATGCCTTACTCCATATGCTAGAATTTGGGAATGACCTCCAAGACTACTAATAGGGTTGTAGTATAGTTAGATAAGATAGAGGTTAAAGTCATGGGAGAACTGAAAAATGTCCACATGCAACTAGTGTTAGACCCTAGAGGCCAAGAATACATTGATACACATGTAGTAGGTCCATCCTCGAGATGTACATAATATTTCCCATAGAGAATGGACTAAATTCTTAAGAGGATGGTTTTCCATTGATTTCACCCAACTATGGTTACCTTGGAGAGGATTGAATAATCAAATCAAAATTGACGCATAAACTAAATTAAAACACATAATTATTGAGTATAATTCTCCTAATGAATTAGCCTTCATAGAGTTAGACTTAGGAGTATACAAAATGAATGATGTCATGATGATGTCCTTAGTTATAAATGAAAAAAAAGACAATAACAATATAGTTAAAGGACTGCAGGAGTTTGAGCATTCTCATCTTATTTTCTAAGATTTTTTAGGTAAAATGTATGAAAATATGAATTTAACCTTGGTAAATATGCAAATGCCCTAATAATTTTATTGCTAGGATGGACACTTGTGCATAATAAATATTATTTTAAGTTTTCATGCCTTGTTTTCCAAGATGCATTAGCGAGAGTGAAAATGATATGATATCAAAAATAGCAAGATACAAATTCAAATGAAGCATCAACATTAGAGGATCAAATGGAATAGTACAAAGATACCAACCCTCATGATCATCAGATATCGGAGGAGTAGAGTATTGATGAGGAGAAATTCATGTTTCCCTTAGACATACCTACAAGAGAAGGATGCCCTTTTTCTAAAGAAGAAAGATCAAATGAGTATGAGAAGGAAGTATTAATAAATCCATGTGCTCCCACTCAAGGAGGTACCCCTATAAAGAAGGAAGAGTCAAAACCATCGGTCCCTGAAAAGAAAATGACATAGAAGCCCAAATTCGATGGCTCTAAGTGTAAACAAGGAAATGGTGTTGGGGTTGAGTTGATCAACCTGCAATGGAAATCATTCCTAGGTGCTTTCAGGTTGTAGTTTACTTGTACGAACAATGAGATGGAGTATGAAGCACTGATCGGAGGATCACTACTTGCTCATCAAAAGAAGGTTAAACATTTGTTCATAGAAGGAGATTCATTATTGGTTGTAAGTCAAGTCAGAAGTCAATACTCTTGCTATGATGAAAGGTTATTTTCTTACATAAATAGAGTGGGATTTGATCAAAGATTTTGAAGCCTTCAATATAAAATCTATTCCTAGAAGAAAGAACTACATTACATATGCTCTTGTTGTCTCAGCTAGCTCTCTACAACCAATGATTGGATCTCATTTGAAGAGATTTTCTATAGAGATGATTCCTACACCATCTGTTCTAGACAATATTACCAATTTTGAGGTGTTCAAGGATGATCAACATATCCTCAAATTCATCACTAATTTTGGAATCTTTGCTGCTCAAATCATAGACAAATACGACATGGATCCATTCAAAATGGTTGAGGATGACATTATTAATTTGAAGACCAACAACATTCCTAAGGATATGGCTACTTTAGAAAGGATATTTGACCATGAAAATACAACACGACATCAAAAATACACCTCTGATTCAAGTGGGGTAAATGTGACCCTCATAATTTGGGAGATGAAGAAGACAAGAGATATTTTTTCATTGGTTAGGTCTACACGACCGAGGAAATAAATGGTATAGTAAAAGATTTAAAATATTATAGAGAGGTGATTGCCTAGAGTTATGAATAATTTAAAACCTATAATATCTTAGTGATTACTCATACCATTCCTTTGAAGAAGGAAACTAAGCCCTTCAAACAAATGTAATGTCCCATCAATGCCTTGCTTGATCCCTTGATTTAGAAAGAATTTCATAAGCTATTGAATGTGAGAATCATTGACCCAGTGAGACATTCAACTTAGGTTGCAAATTTGGTACTTGTGAGGAAGAAAAATGGAGAAATTCAATTGTGTGTCAATTTCAGAAATATGAACTGAGCATCCAAGAAGGATAATTATCCACTTTCCTCACTATATGAAGTCTTAAAAATAGTAAATAGATCTCAGATGATGTCATTCCTAGACAAATATTTTGTTTACAATCAAGTCATGGTTCAAGAGGAATACAAATTAAAGACAACCTTCACCACTAAGTGGGGAACTTGCATATTAAAGAATGCCTTTTGACCTCATTAATGTCAGAGCTACCTTTCAAAGGGTGATGGACATAGCTTTCAAAGGAATAATCGAGAAATGTATCATCATATACATGGATGATCTCATTGTATTCTCTAAGAACAAAGCTGACCATGTAAGTGACTTACATAAGATCCTCTAGTGATGCAGAGAATCAAGTATTTCACTAAACCCAAAGAAGTGAATTTTTAGAGTTACTGAAGGAAAGATCCTAGGCCATATAATCTCTGAGAAAGGTATTTTGATACATCTTGATAGAATTGAATCTATTTTAAAATTACCATTACCCAACAGTAAGAAAGAGTTGAAATCTTTCTTTGGAAATATTAACTTTGTTAGAAAGATCATCAATGGATTTACAAAGATTGTACACCCTTTGAATGATATGCTGAAGAAGGATGTGAAGATTGAAAGGACTTTAGAATCAAATATTTTTTTCCAAGAAATTAGGGAAATCATAACCAGTGTACTTGTGTTATCTAGTCCATATTATACCGCCATTCAATATCTATACTTTCACCTCAGAACATTTATGTGTTGGTGTCTTGACTTAAAAGGGAGAGGATGGTTATGAAAGGCCAATAGCCTTCATGAGATATCCATTTAAAAATTTGGAGATAAGGTAACCCAACCTGGATAAATAATCTTTTTCTCTTGTGAAAGTTGTAAAGAAGTTCAGACATTACATCCTAAGGAGTAAAGTGAAAGTCATAGTCCTAGATGTTGCAGTTAAGTCTATGCTAATGCAAAATGAACTCATTGAATGAAGGAGCAAATGGATGGCTATTCTACATGAGTTTGACATGGAAATCCAACCAATGAAGTTGGTACAAGGCCAATGAATTTCAAAGACATTGGTTGGAGCAGATAAACAACTAGTATGTCAACAATATATACAAAAAGACATCACCTCAAATGTATGGTATAAAGATGTATTTTAGTACCTACTACAAAGTAAGTTCCTAGATGGTATGAATATAGCTCAGAGAAGAGCCTTAAGGATCAAGAGTCAAGATTACATGGTGAAGGTTGGGACTCTATATCGAAGAAACTATGAAGGTGTTTACTTAAGATGCTTGGATAAGGAAGGAACAGTTTCAGTTTTGGTAGATTTCATGATAAATTTGGTATTGGCCACAGTTCGGTTGAAGCTACTGCTAACCAAATATTAAGGGTAGGGTATTATTGACCCACTTTATTCAAGGATTCCTTTCAACATATTAAAACTTGTCATGTGTGTTAGACTTGAGCAAGCAAAGAAAGAAATGCACCAATGTCGCTACAACCCTATATGAGGTACATCCTTTTGCCCAATGGGGCTTGGATTTTATGGAAATGATCTATCCCCACTCATATATAGGACATAGGTTTATTCCAGTGGCCAATGATTATTGCACAAGATGGTCTGAAGTAAACACTTGCAAACAAAGTATGAAAAAAGTGGTAATCAAGTTCTTAGAGGACCACATAATGACCAAGATTGGAATTCCATTTGCTCTGGTATGTGATAACAATCCCTCTTTTTCTTCAATACAATTATTATAACGCGCTTTTGAATGCAAGGCAATTTTGAAATATTCATCAAATTTTTACCCCCAAGGTAATGGATTCGCAAAGTCGAATGCTAAAAACTTGATAGGTGTAATTAACAAACTGTTAGATAAGAATCCAAAAGATTAACATTCTCACATCAATTTTGCATTATGGGAAGATAGAACTGGAATAAAAAATGATTTAGGGACATCTCCTTGCCAATTGGTTTATGGTTTAGAGATCGTATTTCCCATGAACCTCATAATTCGTAGCTTAAAGTTCATGTGGAACTATCTGGAAACAAGTGATAAAATTCAAGTTAGGTTGATGAATTTATTAGATTTACAAGAGAAAAGAAACACTACTCTTGAGCATGTTTCGAAGCATCAAGCTATGGTTGAATGGTGGTTTAACAAAAGAGCCAAGATAAAGTCTTTTAGGGTCTCAGACCGTGTCTTACTTTGGGATAAGTCTAAAGAGAAAAAAAGGAATCCGATTGAAGTTTGAGTGAATTTGGATAGGCCCTTATTAGATATATGAGATTTTGTGGGAAAATACTTTCAGGATCAATACCATGAAGGGAGAGCCAACCCCATTGCCTGCCAATGAGCAGTTTCTCAAGCATTATTTTAGATCCTAGAAGGGCTTGTGGCCCTTCTTGTAAATAGCTAGGATGGGTTTGATGTTCCTTGTTTCATTTTTTCTTTTCCTGTTGTGTTTGTTGTGTTGTTTCCTATTATTCTTGTTCTTTTCTTTCTTTCTTTCTTGCCTCTCTCTCTATTTGTGGGTCTATTGCGAGTATTATGGATCTGAATATCAATCAAACATGGGATACTTGTAGTATATCTATTTTCAAATCCTTTCCTTTCTTAAGTTCAAAGTTTACTAATCCCTTAATAATCTTGTAAGTACTAGACAACTTAGTGCATGAAGCCAATGAATCTTTGAATTTAGTTGTGTGAATCTTATTATACAAAAACTTTAAGGAAATCAAGACTTGGATTAAAGATAGGTGATAATGATCTCTGAACTCAAGAAAATCTAAAGATGGTTGTCTTTCTCGGTGGCCATTGTGATCCCCAACCCAACACTAGGTGATAAGCTTGGAGGAGAACCACAAAGAAAACCATGAATAAACTCTTAATAAAATGGGTGATTCAAATAACCTCTATTGGGGTTATGGATGACTGGCTGGTAGTAGAGATAGGTTTGAGGGAATAAAAGGTATCTCTGTCAGGGCTATGGATGCCTAGCTGGCAACAAAGCTATGCCTAGGCCACATCAACTAGGTCCTACAAAAGAAACAAATATATACTTATGATAACACAAAATTAGTTGGGAGAAAGATAAGATAAAACATTTGTCTTGATTCAAAGGTCATTCCACTTCATTGGTATTCAATTTGAAAGAATAAATCTTTGGCACACATTATGAGATTCAAATATTCTATTATGATGGGTAAGTTGGTCAAATGCTTAGGTTGACATGAACTCCCTTTTTTAATTCCAAATTCTTTTTCCCTTTGAGTTTAATTCTGCTTGAAAATGTTTGAAGAGGAAATGCTTTTTGAGCATTTTGTTCTTTGGTTACTATTTATTGTGCCTTGCACTCACACCCCATTTTGTTTGAAACAAAATGGGGGCCCCTCTTATTTTTGTTTATTATTTTCTCTTGTTCCTGCCTTATTGTCTTTTCTTTCCTCATTTCCATTCTTTTCCCCTTTTTCCCCTCCTTTTACCTTTTTCTTTCTTTTCTTTCTTTCTTTCTTCCTCTTTGTTTCCCCTTTCTTTTGAGTATCTTGTCGAGTTTCAGGAGATCAGGCTTCTCCATATTGGCATGCCATATGGGTCAGGCCCAACCTCTAATGCCTTTTGGGTGCTTGATGTTGGTCATCACTAGCTCGAATTTTCATGTGTTGGGATGTTGGTTGAAGCGAACTCCCGATCTTGAAAGCCCAACAACGACAACGTCTTGTCACCTCGATTCTCATGCCAAACACATCTATTAAGTGATTTGATTTCATTGACAAAGAATTTATGGGTAATTAATAGAAGGTAGTTGGGGTCATTGAAAGGGTTCATAGGCTTGTGATCAATCACTTTATCACTTACCTTATGCGATTGAAGAAATTTGAGAGCTCTGCAACTTCTTGTAAGCTTGTGAAGAAACCCTCATGTGTGTTGGTGTAGGTTGTATTCATTTGTTTTTCATTTATCGTGTTCACCCTTGTCTCCATGCATATTTACTAGGTTAGATCACAACCTCTCTTGAGTTTGTATTAGGTTTTTGTTTTTTTTCTAGTTTGTGTGTGTGTGGGTTGTCTTCGTTTGGTTTTAGATCATTTCAGAGTTTTGGTTTTATTTGTTCTTTCTTCAATTTTTTTATTTCCTTTATTTTATTTTATTTTCTCGCTCTTTCTCGTGTTCCTTTTCATTTTTTTCTTTTTCATGTTACTAAATTTATCTTTGTCTGGACGTGTTGATCGAGAATGTTTCTTACATCATTCGATTGGGCGTTAGGCAACAAACTTGCTTAACATTTTTCCTTAGCATTTTTTAAAGAGAAGTTTTTTAGGTATCAGGTGTTGATAGGTTGGCTTATTCCTTAGCCACCCATGTAGTAAGAGTTATACCAAATCCCCGATGCTCGATGACCAAACTTTTCTTGCCTTAAAATTTTGCTAATCAAAATGACCGGGCGTCAGGTTTCGGTGGTTAATATTGTGTCTTGTTTATGATCCAGTGGAAGGTAATCTAAAGTATTGACCAACAAAACCTGACTTATAGTCCTTAATGAAAATACTATATTCCTAAAATTTCCCTTGGAGGTCGCTTGTCAGGTGTATCCCTTTTTGATTAACTTCTTATTGAGGTAGATGTTAATTGATATTCTCGATCCTCGAGTCGTGAATCCATAAAAGAGAAGGATTTTATCAAAATGGGTTAAGTATATTATTTATTTCAAGGCATGTTTTGATGAATTCTTAAGTGAAACAATCCAAGGTCCAATCCTGAAACAAAATTAAGAAGTCTAGACATCGAAAATCAGGAATAACCTTTACAAAATACTGAACTCATAGAATAAACATTAGGTAACACACCCGATCCCGACCCTCAAATTTTTTGAAAAGCTTTTTAGATATCACTAATTAGGATTTACCTCTAAACTTATAAAATTGTTACAAATAGAAGGTAGACCATACTCCCAACTCCCGACTCCCGAAAGTGTTTCAACATATTTTTGAATATCGATAGTCGGTAGTTCCTCTTAAATGGTTACGTTTGTTACAAACAAGTGGTAGACTATACACCCAACCCCTGACTCCCGATAGACCACAAGAAAAGATCATATTTCTTTCAATAAGGATGTTTTAAGACCTTTGTTAAGCTGTAGATAGTAGGCTTGAGGCCCGATCCTCAAAAAATCTTGTTTTGCCTTAAACACTCTTTAAACAAGTTATTGCTTCATATTCTAAGTTATTTATTAGTTCATATAACTTGGTTTAAAGAGGTTATCTTCTTTGAGGCACTTATGATAGATGATTTTAACACATGGTGTCTTTTATATGCAAAATATATGCCACCAAAGGATCCTGTAGAAATGAAGTACCAATACAAGGGATACCACCCACCATCAAAGATGTTCTCTCCCTACATGGAGATTGATGACACTGACTTAGGATATGTGGATATTGATGAGTTCAAAAGAAGGATATACAATGAAGAAACCGAAACATGTACAACCACAACATTAGCTTATTTTAGGCTAACAGAGGCAACTACCTTCCTAGTGATTATTTAATCTCCAAATCACATAATAAATCTATGCTCATTACTATGATCGCAAACATAGAAGAATAAGGGGATCAACAAGAGAGGTAATATTGGATGTGAATGTTGATATGCTAGAAAGAGTCTTTAGGATCCCTGCCTCTCCCAATATGAGGCTATTGATACGAAGAAAACATTGGAATACTTTGAGAGAAATGAGGCAACTAGCCTCAACCTTATCAATAGTCAAATGTTGCTCAATCCCAAGAAGATGGCCCTAAAAATGGTCAACGTACAACATAGGAGTAAATTTCAAGATGATATCAAGGATTTGATTGTGTTGTTGAGTAGAGTGTTTGGGTACCCTCATGCTAGGAATTTATAACCTTGGATGGTTAAGTTTTTGTTGACCATCAATGACAATAAGAAGGATAAGATTGATTGGGCCACACTAATTAGTGAAAAAATCGATAAGCAATTGAAGACTATCCTTCAAACATCCAAGTTTTATATGACATCCTACTTGGTGTATCTATTGGCTACTCAAGCTACTTTTCTAGGGCTAAACAGAGTGGCTTCCTTCTAGCTTGGGGAGGTAAAAATTTACGAGCATTATGCTCAACTAAAGCTAGAGGATAGTTATACCAACTTCTATGTTGTTAATGATAACTTTGTATAAGCAGTAATCAGAGGATTGGAGGGAGATTTCTCTAGGAGAATCTCCATTAAAGCCATGAATAAACTCAAAATTTGAGAGAATTGGTTTATTCAGTTCAAGATGTTTACATACAATAGAGTGGTTAGCTTCCACCAATCTCCATATAAGATGAAAAGATATTCCTTTGACAAAATGATACTACTAGAGGTTTGTAGACAAGTTACTGAGATACACAAATTAATAGCCACAAAGCATAAGTTTGGGTATGCTTTCCCACTAAAGATAGAAGCATATTCATGTGCCAACATGCAAAATGCTAAGAGTGCATAAGAATAATTAGCCAGGTACTCCTTGGAAATGTATGATAATCCCTAAGGTATATTTGACCTAATTGGGAAGATCAACAAGGTGATAGGATCCTTCTTCATTCATGAGTCTAAGATCAAAGACCATTGGGAAAACTACGAGGAGTTTGAATTAAGAATGAAAGATTACTGTCGATTGATAATACATTTAATTAAGTCTTACATAAAGGCCCGAGTATCTAAGGATTTAAAAGAAGATGAAAAATTCTTAGACCCTATTTATAGTGGCCAACATATCTACAACAAATCAATCTTAAATGAAGATTATTTAGTAGAAGAAGATGATAGTATTTAGAAAAGGGAAACTAGTATCATAGCTCGCTCTCATAAATGGCTTAAGCCTCCTTCCCTAATGATGGAGTTGCCAAAGCCTATAGAAATAAAAAAATAAGACAAATCAGGTGAAGGATCCTTTGTTGTAGCAACCAAGACCAAGAAGGCCTCACCTCCCAATGTTACGGGGAAGAAGAGGAAATAAAAGGAACATATAGACATTGGTTCAAGGAGGAAGATGTTGAGGAAGAAGAGACTTTGGTCAAAAATAAAAGGACCAGAGTAGCTATCCAAGAAAGGGCTCCCCAAAGGGAGTCCTAAAAAACTTCTTCTTCTTCCCCTCCACATGAATCCCCTCTACCTTCATCTCCTCCTCCATTGTCACTACATGATTCTCTTCCATCTCCTCCTTTATCTCATCCACCCTGTCATCCTCCTAATACATCTTCACCTCCTCCACCTCCACTTCCACCTTCTCCTCCACATGACCTTCCCCCTCCTCCTAGTCATGAAGATGAAGCACCTGTTCGAGAGGAGGAAGAACCCAATGAGACAATGAAAAAAGAGGTAGTCCTGGAGGAAGGTGAGATACAAAGAGAAACCCCTACTGAGGGAGAGATGCAAAGAGAGGTCCCTGCTGAGGCAACCACTACTGAAGAACATGTAGAGTAGGAATTGGACCTAGTAAAAGAAGCTTGAGAAGAGCAGGTTTGAGGAGAAGAGGAAATAAAAGTACAAACAAAATAAAGGGAGATCAAACAAGCTGATTCAAAAGGCTCTTACAATACAAAGATCATCCCTTCTCCCCCAAGAGAAGTGTCCACTGTGCCTATTTGGCTCAATCACACCATCCAAAGGAGATAGAGGGCATATGTGGAAGGCAACTCAGGAAAAAGAGCTTGAGTATACTATCAGAAGCCTTCTAGTCTCTAGTGAAGAGAAGGAAAAGGCCCAAAAGGATATCTATGGTCACCATGGATGAACACACAAATAAAACTATTGAAATAGTCATCCCTCGAGGGGATAAATTAGAATAAAAAATAAGGCTCGAGGACTATCGGATTAGACAAGTTGATCTAGGAGTACAAAAAAGGGAAGGAGAGCAATAGTCTATCCATATGTTTTTTTTTGCTATCTTAAAGAGGATGCAAAAAGATGAGAATACCAAAGAAGAGCTTAAAGCTCAAGTTTCCCAGATGATGAATTATATCACAAATTTAATTGGACTAGTGGATACAATGACTCCTAAATCTACACTACAAGTTGCATTAAAGGGAGAGGTCGGATATTTGACCCTAAAGGATGGATCCCAATAGCAAAGTAGTGGAAGTCTGATTTTTTGTCCTTAGCTAATATAGTGCTAAGGAAAGCAATAAATTCCTATCATTGCATTAGTAATGAAGATAGTCTAGCCCAACAAATTGAAGTGGCTATAGATGGAGAGCTACTGGTTTGGGAATATTGCATCCCAATTTTTATAGAAAATAAAGGCCATGCATACAAAGGATCTGATCAAGGCTACAATGATTGAAGAAGAGGATTAGGATAGGCTTCTTGAATGGTAAAGGGCTGTGCAACTGAGAGTCAAGATCCTGAATAAGTGTAAGTCCAAATTGAACAAGAATAGAGGTCTGACTGAGCAAGCCATGACCAAGATTCACCAATTTGTTAAAGATTTGGATTACATATTCTGGCAAACATCTATTTTGGTAAAGGATCCCAGTAAAATGGTGGAAGAATTGAAGAATCTAATGCAAATCTAAGTCACCCAAGCTGCCATTGATAAAATGATGAATAAAAAGGCAAAGCTCCACTCCTTCCAAGAAGATTTGAACATCTTTATCAGTTTGCAAGAGCAAATGGATAATTCTTCTTTCACTCAAAGAATAAAGCTTCAATACCATCGTGGCCCACCCATGTAGAAAATGAACAAAGTGATCACTGCATTCACTGACAGCTTCTTCGGTTGACTGAAGACATGACTTCTCAATTTTATTTTATTTTGAATAAATTTTTGAATAAATAAATGCCCAAATTATAAAATAAGAACTAGCGTTTGGTTTCAGTTTACTTTTAGTTAGCTTTTTTTAGCTTCCTTAGTTTAAGTTTAGTTAGATAGGAACTAAAATTGGGGCATCTAGTTAGCTTTTAGTTATATTTTCAACTAAACTCAATCAGGTCTGTGGCGTTGAAGTTAGTTTCAGTTTGCTTTTTGTTTAGATCCACAATTTTAAGAACTTAACATCCTATGTATTTTTGATGTTGGATCATTTCAAAGATCCTATTTTAATGTATTTTTGCACAATAAACTTATACATTCTCAACATGGGTTTTCCTACCGACTTTGTGAAGATCACATTTTTGATCAATCAAAGGATTATGCCTATTTTACATGCATCTCAATCTCATGTATTGGTAATGGTATGATTGTATTGTTTTACCTAAGTTGAATAAATTAATGGAATATCGTATTATTATTTAGAATTAAGATTTTTTCTAAGGTTTGTGCATGTTTGATGGCATTTTGATTAGATAAAGTCTACAAATATTATGTGTGGTTATATTTCATTAGAAGATTGCATTATTGTTAACAAAAAATATGCGAATGAATATTTGCATTGATAATGGTTTGAGAGATTTCATTTAAACGTTTAATATTGATTAATAAAATAGGTTTTATCATTATCCGTTTAAATTATAATTTATTTTATTTTTCCTTGTTATCTTATATAATTTTCTTTTAAAATCAATCTGAAATCATTGAAAAGAGCATTTTATTGATATAAATATGAACATGCAATTCATTTCCTAAATATTGGATATGTTATTTTCAATTTCATGTTAATAATATCATCTCCAAAAAATCTAACAATCCAAGTCCCTTGTTGAAGCATGTTAACAACAGCCACTTTGTTGCCCACACGGTCAAGACCCGACTATAAAGGAACATTGGAGTATTTTTCTACTTTTCAAGAGGATCAATAACTCATTATTGCTTAGCAAGTTGGATGTTCTAACACCACCCTCAACATTACCAAATGCTAGTATAACACCTCTTACCATTCATTGATCAAGATGACACCATATGAACTCATTTATTCCCAATATTTTCTATTGTTTACATACTAAATTCCAAGTAGCTTTAAGGTATAGGTTGTCAACTCAACTTTCAACTACTAAGAAGATCTACTCCAAATCATAAAGGACAAGTTTTTCTTGGCTCATAATTGTATTCAACAAAATGCATATCAACATATTTTGATTGCAAATTTACTAAAGGGGATACACACTTTTTACACCTATACTTGTATAAGAAAACATCTTTGAGGTTTAGAGGCAATCAAAAGTTAACACCACAATCAATTGGACATTACTAAGCACTACATTGTGCTAACAACATCTCTAAAAAATTGGGCCCAACTTCATCTTGTAAGATACATCTTATTTTCCATGTATCATATTTGAAGAAAGTCCTTGGATAAAGCATTTACATTTAGTTAGCAATTTGTAGGATAAAAATTCCATTTCCTTAAACTTGCTGATATTAGATAGACAAACCTTCAAACTATCTTTGTAAGTACATTATCACAAATGTTTTGGTCTAGTCTCGAGGCTCGCAAGCAAAAGACATAGTGTGGAAATCTCTCCACCAATTTTAATAATAGTTTCAGCCTTTAGGATTTTTTTTTTAAAATGGAGGGGAGCATGTTAGGACCTTTAAGTTCTAACCTTCTTTTATTTTCATTTGCATTGTGCATGTTTATCCTACACAGATCATGAGAAGTTGTAATAGTATAATGTCTTCATATCGAGTGTGTGGATTTATCCCTTGTGGGTTGTACTTGACATGTCACTTTTTGTGATGTTTATATATTAGTGTTGTAATGAATAGAGGATCATCTTGAATCATATTTTACATATGAAATCTACTCTTAAGGAGGTTTCCCCCTTAGGGAGGCTCATAATGTTTTGTATTTGATTCATAAATATAAGCATAATTACAACTATTCTCTTTGTTCATTGAGCATCTTGTTCTTTATGCATATTGTTTCTCTTTTGACCATCTTTTCTAGGTAATATTGGAGCACAATGGATGTTGCTAAGCTATTTTTTGATTCTTGTTAAAGCCTAATACAAACCAATCAATGCATGTGATCAAGATGTCTTTAAAGTGTGCCTTGGCAATGTATGTCGAATGCTGAATAATTGTTGGTTGGTTGGTTGTCAGTGCCTATTGTTAACATATTATGACTAATCACTGATTCATATAAAAAGAGAAAAAAATATTATTTCAATGATTTTTTACTCAAATATTTGATGATATCATTACGTGTAAGTGTCCTAAGATGATGCCTTTATATACACAACTTCAACTGTTGACACCTACACTAATGAGTAATAGTTAGATCTCAAGATTATTATTCTTGGAAATTAATAATTTAAAATTTGGAAATAGAAGGATGTGATCACACCTACAAACCTATCTAAGGAATAGTATCATGTTGCAAGTATGGATGTGTTTGGTGGTGTTGTCATTAATGTTGTCATTGATGTCAACATAGATTTGCGGATTTGCCAACTGCTTTTGAGAAAATTTGAGAAATAATGAAAGCAGGGTTAAAAGTGTGTTCTGAGTGTGCTCTGGTATTGTGGTCCACATTTCTTCTATGTTGGTCATATGCCTATGCATATATGTAGGTGTGATCATAAGCATTAATGCATCATATATACTGAGTTTCAGCTTCTGAGTTGATGGAGAGTAGAAGATATGTTCATCGGTGTGTGAAATGGTTTGACAAAACCATTTGTTTGTGGACTGGGAGAAATGTTTTAGCTCTGCAGTCTTCTAATATTTGGCTTCAGATCTTGCGGATCTGGGAGATGACTATTTCTGATGGTTTTTATGTTCTGACAAAATTTCTAGTGGTTTGGCACTCCGAAAGACCTGCTCTAAAGCCCCTGTGTTTTACTGGCTGGTCCGATTAGATTGGTGAAGAGTTCTCTAAAAATGAAGTTGGTTATAATTGTTGTAGATGTATCTGAGATGTTCAGAGGTGGTGAAATGACTGGTGAAGCATGTTGAGTGATCCACGTGTGATTATCTTGTTGGAGATACACATACTTCAAAGATCATTGGTGTTTTCATTAGGTTTGGCTGACCTGGTGTCTACACGTTACATTTGACTTTTGCATCGATTTGAGAAAGCGTGTGCGAGCTTTGAGATGTTATTTGGGTCATAGATTAAATATGTAATTGGTCCTCTCTCATTCTTATCCACCACGAGAATGTTGAGTAGCCGACCTAGTTTGAATTTGTAAAAATTGTATTGTCAATCTTGGAGAATATTCTTGAGGTTGAAGATGGTATAAAAACAAGTTAAGTTATAGTGAATTTCATATTCATCCATCCACGAATTGAACAAGTTAATGAAGTGTGTGAACAAGTGCGAAAAGCAGAGAGTGGAAGAGCGAATTGAGGCAATAGTACTTCAAGGTGTTAGATTCTTGAAAGCAATGAGCTGATGGTATCTACAATCTTCTGATTAGGTTGCGAATGTGTGGAAACCTAGTGGTGGATCTTCCTTTATATATTCTTTTGTTTTTCTATAGCTAGTGAGCCTCCTTTCTGGATAGTGAGCTCTTAATCTGGGTAGTGAGCCTTTGTATTTGGGTAGTGAGACCTTGTATCTGGTATTGCATTACTACTATATTGTGAGTTAATCCTCACCGTGGTCTTTCCCTCATTGAATTTTCCACATAAATCTGGTGTTCTCTCTCTGTTATTTGCATTTCTTGTTTACACTTAATAACAAATTGAAGTTAAGGTGAAAAAATTAAATTGATAAGTAAAGAAATTTGATACAACTGATTCACCCCCCCTCCCCTCTCTCAGTTGTCTTATGCATTTCAACATATCACATGTGTGATCTAATGTAGGGGATATTATTATAGGTGTGATCTATTTTGAGATAGGCAAGCTAATGAAGATTGGGTTAAACGAGTTTTAAACAAAGAGATGTGATATAATTTGTCTGTTGGATTAGATTTTAGGTCAATGAGTGGACACAAATAACTAAATCATGTGCTAAAATCATTGATCCAAAACATCAACCGAAAATAATATAAAATGAACTAAGAATAAAAATATGTATTTTTGATCTCTATAATTTGTAATCTCAACATATAAATGAACAATCCCTTTTCATCTTAACTTTAAACTTGAATCAACTTGTTAGATAGATTAATAAAGATTTTAATAACATCTAAAATCAATCTTCTATAAAATTCAAAAAATATACTTATAAAATTATCTAATAAAATAGAATAGAAATTTTTTCTATGTTTATAAAGATAATCCATTAATATAGTCTTCTAAAAAAATCATCAAATTGTGGATCACTGAATTTCAAAAATAAATTATAATACAAATATTAAAAAAAACTATAGTCACGACTCAAATTAAATTTGTATAATTATTACCTGAGTGAGGCATGAGGGTTTGATTTTCACATTTGCGCGCAAAAATAGAAAAAAAGAAAAGTAGAAATCTCCTAAATTTTTGTCTCTGACGGTAAACTAAAAAAATTGACTATTTTCTGTTTCTATTTTTTTTTTTTTTTATTAATTTTTAATTTTTGTTTTTGAGAATATAGTGTATTTTAACAATTTTTTTTGAATGTGCAAAAAACTTACATTTTTCCAATGTTTTGCAGGCAAATTTAGAAAGATTGACTTGTTGCAGGTAATTTTATTTGCATGTTCAATAAACCCCTCTTTCATTCTTGACTATGTAGAAGTGGGTGCCTCTATATTACACACACACTTGTTTTTCAGTGTTCTTTGATTGCCCAGGCGCCACAAGTAAGTGGTGTGGTTTATGTTATTTTAAAGCAATATGAGGTTGCGATAGGGCTAGCTCCACATTTCTGCCCTATTTATTTTGTTTTGCGCCGTTCTTAAAATTTAAGAGGGTGATATATACCTTCAACGTCTCTGAAACAGCTTTTTTGTTAGTTAATAAAATTGTTGCCGGTGATCTCCCTGGTGCAGACGAAGACTAATCTTCAGGATGTCTTGGTGCACTATCGAGTCGGATCCCGGTAAGTTTTCTATGCTCTATCCATTCATATTCATCTTACATCAATTTATACTACATCGAATGCCTCGGTATTGAATATAATAGTTTTGCTTCATACTTTTTTTTAAATAACTATGTCTGGCTTTCTGGTTTCCATTGATGCTCCAATTCGGTAGTGCACCTGCGCATGGTCGCCAAAACTATTTTGAAGTCCATGTCACAAAATGACTGGTTAGTTAATCTTATCATTTAACAAAATGACAGATGTATTGCACCTCTTCATATGTGTGTGCGTATACACACATTCATGTATGTACATATACAAAAATGTGCTCACATATATACACACAAAAATATATGAATATATAGATAAATCAATATATGTGTGTATATACATACATATACATACAAATATGTGTATGTATAGATAAACCTATATATTTGTGTATATATACACACTCACATATATAAACTTATAAATTTTTGTATATATATAAATGTATACGTAGACACTTATACGTGCACACACAAATTTATAGGTTTATACGTGTAGGTTTATATACACACACAAATGTATGTCTATGCTCCCCAAGTTTGTAGGACAAACACGATAAGGGGATGGGGGGCCACATTTTTGGGATAGTTTTTTGGGAGGCCATTTTTTTGGGGATGGCAAATGACAACCATTAAATAAATGATTTTTTTTTTTTTAAATATAAGGAAATTTCAGATATTCATATGATAAATTTGATAATGCACTAATCATAGACATTTTAGAATCTCAACACATATCATTAGATTTGAATTGAGATTTCACTTCAAAATTGACAAACAAATTAACAAAATTTAATTGCTTTTATTGTCAATGTGCATATATTATATAAGAATTACAACAAAATGCTCAAAGGCCACAAGTTTCAACTACAAAATGACAAATACATAGAAGGCATGCAGCTACCCCTAATCAGCATTTGGTAATACTACATCAAAATTGGAGTCAGAGTTA
Source organism: Sequoiadendron giganteum (assembly GCA_007115665.2). NCBI lineage: Eukaryota > Viridiplantae > Streptophyta > Pinopsida > Cupressales > Cupressaceae > Sequoiadendron > Sequoiadendron giganteum. The sequence continues at coordinate 185,717,166 of CM021110.1, read as the reverse complement.
GAGTCATTGCCACTATGAAGGACTGCCTCATCTAATGGACATCCAATCAATCCCTTTTGTGCTTCCTCCTCATCAACCTGTATGGCATCTTAGGGATCAACATTCTAATGTGTGTTGGAGTTTGATGATACTCAAGAGTTTGTTGATTCTATAGCCACAAGGCACTATGTATGACCACCAACTTCTCTAATCATGTAGAAGTAAGGTTGTTTCTTTTGACATATTGAGTGAAGTTGTTTGAGGAATTGACAACTTGTGAAAGGAAGTGAGTGGCAAGTATCTTCAACTTTGGTGCATCTTTGTTGTGCCACATCCACCATCCATGAGGGTTGGTTTGAGCGAATGTAGCTCTATCAATTCTCACCTTTGGTTTGTTGAATGTTGGACTAGTAGACACTTCATTAGTATACATTTTTTGAAGGGCCTTCTTTGTCTCTTCATTATGAGATGAAGACCCTATTTCAAGGCTAGCTAGACACCATTGGGGATTTGGAGCATAAGCTGCCATATGAAGTGGGGTGTTCATAGTGTTCCATCACTGCGTCACAATGAGCCTAATGTGCTCCTCAAAATCCCAAAGTCGAAACCTTACTATGAGTGGCTCGCTTCATTTGCCCAAATATTCTATTAGATGTCTCATTAATCTTTTCAAGGCTAGGAGAGTTTGTATCAACATATCTAATGATTCACATAATAGGTGTGATGAAGGAGCAAACATATTTGCAAGTGCAAGCAAGTTACAAAAATGAAAATATAAAAAAAGATTAAGACTCAAATGATAAAGAGTGAATGCTATTATAAAAAAAATAATTATGAGTGAAACATTAAAATTAATAATAAAATTAACAATTTTTTACCACATCGTGGATCACCAATTATTGTCAAAGATATTTTTTCATATTTTTTCCTTCGATCATGCTTGCCTTTGGTCATTTACCCTATGTTGAATTAACCACCATTAATTGTAAAGGCTCTTGCACCATAAACATCCTTTCTAACAAAATGAAGTGGCGGGTCTATTTAATATCCATGGGCTTGAGGGATTCCTTTTCGAAAAAATCCTGAGCAAAGTGAGGTGTGATGGTTGCAAATGAATATTGTTATGTCTCTAGCTCTTGTCACCATTTCCTTCACCCAAACTATTTTCCCAATAACTTTGAATGTGTTGTTCAATGCATGAACATAACATGGGGTCCAAAAAATGTGTTTGTAAGTACCGACCACCATCAAGTTAGCTAACTTACATACATGAGCTGAATCAATCACCACTTGTACAATATTAAAGGCCCCAATCTCTCCTATGGAATCCTTCAAAATCTGAAATTGAAAGTTTCCATTCTTTCTCTTCTTCGAACAATCAATAGCTCTAAGAAAATAAAAGCCAACTAAACATGTGACAATGATATTGATAAGTGGCCGATGTTTAATATTAGTCCACCCATCTATGATGATAGAGTAGCCATCCCTTATCCAAGTTTTTCTCATTTCCTCTATCAACACATTCACCTTAGAATATTCTTCATCAAGGAGGGTGATGCATAGCTTATGTTTTCTAAGGGGCAAATGAGAGACCAACTACAATTATATCTTTGAAATTGGTTTGAAATAGGGAGAAAGTACCACATAAAATGGTATGGCATGGACGTAGAAAATTTTGGCAATGGAATACTCAACCACCTTTCGTGATTATACATTAAATAACCCTACAATACTAGTAGCTCTTTTCTTTCACTTGGTAGAAGTAGAATCCTCTCCCCTTTGACTCCCAACATTTGTGGTTTGTGTAGGCAATGACACACTAGGCTGCATAATTTCTATTGGAATTTTCTAATTTCTTGTCTCCCCCTCCATGTGCAACCTATTCACTTTGGGTTTCTTAGCTAGGGTTATTTTCTCACAACTTTTTACCCCTAGTCCATGCATGCATAAAAGATGAGAATAAACTCTAATAGCTGCCCCTTTACAAAAACAATATAGCTATACTCTACTCCTTCTTGATTCTTTTTGCAAATTGTAAATTTTTTTCTAGATTAAATGGGCCTTTTGTATAGTTTTTGAGGAGTTCAAAAAGGCATTCAAGTGGGTTACTTGAACTTTTAATCCTTGCAACACTCCTATTCTCAGAAGAACCCCCAATAGTATATCCCATGGCTGTCTCCTAATGTACCTAGCCATTTCTTGTAAAAACTTGCAATATTTGAAACATTTCTAAAATTCTTAAATTTGGGGATGGTTAAATTTGGCGATGGGTTGGAATGTTTTCTACCTATCCCCACATCCCCTAAATTTCCCCCATATGGGATAGGGTCAAATTAGGTAGGGGACACGTCCTTGAGGAGCATGTAAATTCATAGATTTATGTGTAGGAAAAATACAAAAAAATCTCACAAATATATTTAAGAGATAAATCCATACAATTCAAGGCTTAGATAAATTATTGAGATGTAATTTGAGATGCAAGTAAATTGAATTGGCTAAGGTAGATTAGGGCTTACCTTTACATTGATGTAACATGGATTTTGTTTGTCATGATGTGAGTGAGACTGCAATTTGGAATCGGATAAATGATCAAAATCATGTGATGATCGAGTTGTGAGAATTTGAGAACTTGGGTTAGGACTATGTTTACGATCCAATCCAATTGATGTGGTTCTATCTTGATGGCACAACTTCATCCTATGCAAGAACAAAGCTTCAATACTTAAGGAAGATGCTTGCTTGATGTATATCTGTGTAAGGAAAACTTGGGAGGTGTTAGGAAGCATTGTTGTGAATTTCAATGATAGAGGGAAAAAAATCAACTTTCTTGCTAGCACTCAGGGCCTTGGATTGATTCAATGATCCCAAAAAATAGAAATAAATTAAGTGTTGGATTTTAATATAGATAGAGTAGATTCCAATAGTTGAATTTGCAATTTATATGATAGTGACTAATATGCACTAATGTAGATGTATAGTCCTAATTGTTAATTTCCTATTATCATGATCAAAATGAACTACGATGATGCCTTTAAATACAATCCTTAACACACAATTTGAAACCTTTGGCCTGTTGGCTAATGGGTAATGGGTATATTTTGGAAGAGTTGGTGTGAGAATTGGTTGAGTCTAGGGATGAGGCCACAACTGTGGTTATGGTTGTGATTTTTTCTAGGGAATTAGAAATGTTATAAATGAGCTAGGAATGTTCAGAAATAAATGATATGGTGTAATAGTGAATTGGATTCTAGTTTAGGGTCAATAAGCTCACCAAAAGAGACCAATTAAGTGCTAGGATCACACTTAAAGGACATCCAATAAAGTGGCGTAAAACGTGTGGGGAATAGTGTAAGGGTATGCACTTTTCTCTACATTTTGCCCCCACTTTGGTGTGTGTGCAAATCTAAACAAGCAAGAATGCCAGAATAGAAGTGATAAAAAGGGCATAAAGCTTATGGAATTTGAACCACTAGAACAAGTGCTCCCAATGTATAAAAATTGCACATGAATTGAGAATAGAATTAGTAATGATTTGCCACCTTCAAATTGGGTGTACTGCATAGAAGTGCCCAAAAATGGAGGAGAGAGAAAAATGGAATATGAGAAATTGAGGATTATATGAAATTGATTCTAAAATGTGTATCTTTTGCATACTTACCTATATGTGCCATCAATGTGAATGAAAGATGTGGATGAAAAGTGTATCCCTTAGATTTGGAATGAACGATAGGAAACTAATGCAAATCTAAGATCCTAATTCCAAATCTAAGAATATCATAGATAGAGCTAACAAGGAATGCAAATACAAAGTAAAACGAACAAACTATTACCAAATGGAAACCTTGGATGTGTTGGATATGCTCTTGGATGCTTGATGTAGAAATGTTGGTTGCTTTTCAAATTAGTAGCATGTGCCTATGGATTGATCATTCATTCATGATTTGATGAAGGATTGAGGGTTGATTTATAGACTTTGATTAAGGATGTGAATGGTGAGGATTTGATCTTGAATGAATGGTTGAGATGAGTGGAGAATCTTCATTGTCTAAGAATAGTCAAGAAGAGTTATGAGGGTTCCTTAGAGGGCTCTAAAATGGGTGAGGATAATTAGTTTATTTATTTATTTATTTTGGCTAATTAGTTATGTATGGTTTAAAAATAGAAGAGAATATGTAGGAGTTATGATGGAATATTAGTGGATAATTAGATTTTTCATTATTTGTAGAGAATAAGTGAAAATGAATTTATTTATTTATTTTGGAATAAATGGATAAATAATGGCCTAATTAACTAAACAATTTAAATGATCTAATTAATTAGTGGTGTTAAATGAAAAGGGAAATTATCATGAAATGAAGAAAAGGTATTAGGATATGACATGGTATTAAGACATAATGTTAGGTGCAATGTTAGAAGGTGGTGAGAAACAATTGTTTATATTTTGCCCCTCTTTGAAATGGCATTGTGAAGTAATGGTGTTTCAAATAAAGTAGATATAGGCACTTGGTGGGAAAAAAACAACATGCCCCAAGCATTGAGATTTTGATTTTAGGATTGATTCATGATTTAGGGATGCTCCCTCAAGAGGATAGGTGGGGCTAAAAAACACGTGTGCTCTCGAAATGGATGAAATAGAGATTGGATGGTTAGGGATGAGTGGAAGAGATAGATTTGGATAGGTTTAGTGATGGATGAAGGGATTGGTAATATGGGATAGAGTTAGTTGAAGGATGGATATTGAGGATAAAAATATTAGTGGTGAATTGAAGGGAGAAGTATGGAAAATATGAATGATTCATGAATAAAGGGGATAGGTGAAGTGGTTATTTTATTTTCTTGGTTGTTTAGAAGAGATAGATATGATAAATATCTAGGTGGAATGGATTTGATGGAGAATTAAAGAATTTTATTGTTAAGGTACATGTTATGAATGTTTTGATTATTTTGAGCAACTTGATGTTTTTTAAAGTATATGACAAGATGCACCATGATATAGAAGGCCATGATGATGTTCTTGTCATGTGTTGTAGGATTGACCCAAAACAAAGAGTCACAAGAAGGCATATGACATATGACTCCATGATATTGTTGCAAGGTGTGCGCCCTTGGTCTCCTTGTGCTGTGCAGTGCAGTGCTTGGGTTCATGACATGGCTTAACCGCCTCCTGTGGATTCATTAACTCTGGCGGTTGTATCGAGCATTAACAGGTCGATCTTTTGGTGCAATGACAACCGTCTTTGCAACAATTGGTATCAAAGCCTGGGTCACGGGTTTGAACCCCTCGCTTGTGCTGGGGGGATTGTTGCAAGGTGTGTGCCCTTGGTCTCCTTGTGCTATGCTGCACAACGCTCGGGTTCGTGACATGGCATAACCGCCTCACGTGGATTCATTAACTCTAGCGGTTGTGTCGGGCATTACCAGGTCGATCTTTTGGTGCAACGACAACTGTCTTTGCAACAAATATGAAAGACCATGATGTTGTTGGTGTAAAATGCCCTAAGGAACAACAAAAATGCAAAGCAAAACAAGAAAAAGCACAAACAAACAATCAAGCAAAAATTCAAAAAAACCAAAGTTGTGCCCTTGGTCAAGCTAAAAATTGAAGATCAATTGAGGATGATGACAATGATGGTAGATTAGGAATGATATATCCCAATGACAACTTTGTTGTATCTCCAAGTAGCAATATCTGCAAGGGTGTAATGTCCCCTTTTGAGATATTCCTAAATTTAGGCTTGCAAAACAATAATAATCACTAAAAAACTGATATTAGTAATAACAAGTATCAACTTTAGGGTTATATTCAAATTAATACATAAAATATTATAATATTGAGAGCAATGCACCGTAGCTAAAACATCAAAATATCTTAACATCATTAATGGTTATTCCAAGGCATATTCCTATAGCCAATCATATTAGGAATTCACTTGAAGTACCTGCAAACCGCAATCTCAAGGATGGTTGTCCTTGTATTGCGAGAGCATGGGCGGATCCTTGTCCATCCATCTCGGGGTGGTGTACTTGAGAAGACCCTCAAGCCTACGAGCACTCATTCGCCTCCCGACCCATGAACATGGCAAGATCTCAAGTCCACTCCATCCCTTAGTCTACCTTGGAGGCACTCCATCCTCCTTGATCAAGCCCAAGAGCACTCATTCGCTTCCTAGCCCATGAACGCTCCATCTTGGGGTGGCGTGCTTGACAAGATGCATGAGGACTGCCTTCCTTAACAAGCCCAAGAGCACTCATACGCCTCCTGGCCCATGAGCACTCCACCTCGGGATGGCGTGCTTGATGAAGGAAAGGGCAGTACTTCAACTCTTGTGAACTCGGAAGGTTGATTGGCCTCCCTATTTGCAAGACACTTTTATAAATTCAAAGTAGATTGCTAAAGGAATCTACTATATTAATTGGTAATAAAATATCATTATGCAATTATGATATATATATATATATATATATATATATTTCTATTTTATATTCTCAAACTTACTTCCCAATAATATTCTTGCTGAAACAATATTTATTTCCAATAGATATCTTATATTTCAATTTCTTATTTTCCTTTTTTTTTTTCAATCACATCCACTTGATGTCTTCCTCCAATAAAATGTCCTCTCTTTAATATCTTTCCCTTGAGGGGGAAAGTCACATCCTTTCATCAATTATATCCCTTGCAAAGAGACATGCCTTTCCTTAATGAAGTGCTGCCTTTTTTCTTTTAATTAATTATTAATTAATTTTATTTTTTTCTTGCTGCGATTCTTTCAAACTAAATCGATCATTAATAAGAAGTGATAGTTGCGATTCTTTTTGTGGCGGGGGCATGACAAAGGGAGGTGGATTGGGAACGATATAGTTTGTTGAAAGTTGTAATGACTTGCCCAAATCTTCAAAGATGTTGATTTGGAGAAAAACATACAAGTGATCTTCGTTGAGATGGTTGAATGTTGCCTTAGATTGTTTGCTATGCATGGACATGCAATTTATTGCTACATAGTTTTGAGGACTTAGATATGTTTTAATAAGGTATTGTTTATTTAGGTTGCATGTTAAGTCTCAAGTAAGAACAATGCCACAAGTCTTAAATGTATCAAAGCACCAAGTTGTTTACTAATAGAGATTGGGGTATCAAGATGTTCTTCCCAAAGCATGCATCAATGTTCTTGCTAAGTCTTTTTCAAGGTCAAAGCGGGAAGGCTATTGAGAGGATGGATATAGCAATGGGGGATGGGTAGAGAACTGCAATGGATGAGTAGCTATCTGGTAAACTACCAGAGGTAGATGGAATGGCTTGCCCTCAAGTGTAAGGTGCTTTTAGACAATTGATAATAGGGTTACACATGATGCCTTTGAATGGGTTTTCATCATGGTACTTGTCCAAGGCGCCATAAAAGAATGATTTTCAACATTGGACAAAATTTTCTCTCTATTCTTGATTTTTTGCTTTTTTGCTTTTTTGCTTTTTCTATTTTTAGATTTTTTTGCCTTTTGCTTTTGCTATTTTTTGTTTTTTCTATTTTTGTTTTTAATTTTTTTAATTTTTTTGAGCTTTTGTTGCATTAAATGTAAAAACATTTGAGATGCACAATGTCCATTGGCTTTTCTAGCTCGTGACCATTTAGTGTAGCCAAATTATTTGCTCTTGATCCATATTTAGTAGTGATGATATAAGGGCCTAACCAATTGGGCTTGAATTCATCTTTCTTCTCACAATCTTGGTTGGTGTCTTTTTTATTCAAGACAAAATTATTGATTTCAAATTCTCTAAATCTGATGCATTTATTATAACTTATGCATAGCCTACTCTGATGTGCTTGTAAGTGATTCAGAGTATGGAGCCTTTTCTCATCGAGAAGTTCAAGCTCTTGAAGATGTGCAATCATGTATTCTTCATTATCAATTAGATATTGAAGGGAGACACATAAAAAATGTAATTCAATCTCAATTGGTAAGACATTTTTGGTACCAAAGGCAAGAGAATAAGGGGTTGCCCTCGTGGGTGTGAGAATACTGATTCGATAAGCCCATAAGGCAGGCTAGACTTGTAGATGCCTATCTTTGCTTGCATTGTTAACAATTTTTTAAGGATTTTAATTAGATTTTTGTTGGATGCTTTGGCTTGGCCTTACCTTGGGGGTAATAGAGTGGTCAATTTGTGTTGAATGTGAAATTTATCACAAAGGGCTTTGACTTCTTGATTTTTGAAGGACATACCATTATTAGTAATGATAGTAGAAGGGATGCCACAATGACAAATGAGGTGATTTAGCATGAACTTGGAGATTTAGGTACTTGTTACATAAATGAGAGGAATGGCTTCAACCCACTTAGTGAAATATTCAGTGGTGGTCGGGATGTGTTCATGGCCATTGAAGGAAGAAGGGTTAATCTTACCAATGAGATCGAACCCCCACATTGAAAAGGGCCATGGAACTGTAGTGGGTTGCAATTCTTGAGAAGGAGCATGAATGAGATTCCTATGTTTTTCACAAGGTACACATTTGCCAACATACTGATAGGCACATTTTTTATGTTAGGCCAATAATATCCTATTCTAAGAGGTTTCCTTGCCAAGACCATGCCATTGGTGTGCACCCCACAAATACCATCATGGAATTATTTGATAGCCAAGGTGGCCGCATCTGAGTTTAAGCAAAGTAATAGAATCTTGTCATAGCCTCTATAATATAAGGTGCCACCAAGGAGAGTGAAACATGAGGTTTTCTGGATAAAATATAAGGTAGGTGTAAATATCATGATACTAGGGGGAGTTGGGATCAACAATTTCACACACCATATCAACTTTTGGTATATTTTATGTTGGGATCAAAAATTGTTCAACCAAGAATTAATAGGGTTGAGTGTCTGTATGCATTGTTAGAACATAACCAATAGCGGCCATAAGATCTACAGATTTGTTTTTGATATGAGGAACTTGCTCAAATTGAATAGGTAAAATATTGCTTTAAATTGTCAACCATTTGCTTGTAGGGGATGAGTTTTTCATCTTTTGTATGATATTCATCATTAACTTGTTTTATTATCAATTGAGAATCACCATAGACTAGCAAATGTTGAATGTTCCATTGTAATGCCAATTTCAAACTGGAGATGAGTGCTTCATATTTTGCTATATTGCTCATACACAATTCTGAAGACTTTTGGTATGAGATCACCTTGTGGTTTGAGAATATTATTCCAACCCTTGAGCCATGAGAGGTGAAGGAGCCATCAAAATATAAATTCCATTCTGGCAATTCTTCAAGAGAGAGAATGAGCTCATATGGAAAATCTATGGTTAAAGGCTGGTGATCTAATAAAGGTGCTTTTTCCAACTGATTTGCAAGAGCTTGTTACTTGATTGCTTTTTGGTTTCTACACTTATGGCAAATTCTCTTAGCTACATGACCCAATTCACCATTCTTCTTGTAAGAGTTGTTTTGGATAGGAGGTATTTGAGAGAATAATTTTCAGCAACAAGTTATATTTTGTTGTTGAGCATGCAGTGCCACAACTTTTGGGATGCAAAAATGATAGCTAAGCATGCTTTTTCCATGAGGGTGTCATTGAGTTCATGAGCAACCAAAGTCTTGTTTAGATAATATACAACTCTTTTGTTGACTTGATCATCTTGTTGAGCTAGGAGAGTTCCTATGGCAACTTAAGTGGCTGAAATGTATAACAACAAAGGTCTTCCATGAACAACTAAGACATATATTTGGGGTTTGCATGATATTGTTTGGGGCAATCAAATGAACTTTCACTTTGCTCATCCTAATGGCATGTTGGGTTCCTTTTTTAACAAGTGTGAGAATGGTTGGCATCTATCAACAAGCTATGAGATAAATTTGCAAATAGCTTGGAGTTTACCTTGTAGACTGTGAAGTCGTTTAATATTTCTAGAAGGAGGCATCTTTGTGATGGCTTTAACATTAGCTGGATCTACTTCAATTCTTCTTATGGTAATGAGACCTATAAGTTTTCTAGACATGACACCGAAGACACTTTTTGGGATTTAAATGTACTTTGTATTCTCTTCGTCTATCAAATATCTGTTGGAGGATAGCAGGATGTTTAGCTTTGGTCTTTAACCTATCCAATATGTCATCTACATAATATTCAACAATGTCATAGAGCATATCATGGAATATTATTGTCATGGCTCTTTGATAGGTTGCATTGGAAATCTTCAAGCTAAAAGGCATGACTTGATAGCAAAAGGTCACCCAAGTGGTGATGAAGACTGTTTTGTGTTGATCTTCATGTGTAATGCAGATTTGATTATATGCGAAAAAACCATCCATGAGAGAGAACCTTCATACCTTGCTGTCAAATCCACAATGATGCAATATTGGGTAAGGGGAAGTCATCTTTAGGGCACTCCTTATCGATGGCCCAAAAACCTGTACACACTTTGATGCTTGAGGGTTTCTTGCTAACATGGGCAATGTTTGAGATCCACTTAGAATAGTTGATGGGATGAATGAGTCTTGCTTCCAAAAGCTTTTGTAATTCTTCCTTAACAAGAAAGGCTACTTTGGGATGCATTTTTCTGAACTTTTGTTTTACTAGCTTTGCATTAGGATGTACAATTAGATGGTGCATGACAAGAGATAGGTCCAAACCAGTCATATTGGCATGAGACAAAGCGTAAACATTTGATTTCCTGTTCCTCAAAACTAAGGGCAATTGGAATCTTGGTAAGTTTAGGATTCTCATCAGTTCTTAGATTAACATTCTCAGCTTCCGCTACAAGTAACATAGAACTATCTTGTAATTGTGTTGGTGTTTTGGGATGGTTGAATTCCTCATGTAATAATGCATTGAAAGGTTTTCATTATTAGACATGTCTTTATCTTTACTTTTATAGTCCAAAAGCGCCTTGGAGAGGTTTTCCCTAGAGGACTTTGACTTTTTTATTTTTCTTGTTTCTTTTTGTTTCTAAATCTTTATGACTAAGGAATTCTTCTTGATCCCCAAAGTATGCCATTGCATCAAGATGGATATCAAAACCCTTTTATGATCCCCTAATTGAATGTGGTCTCTCAATCCAATGAATTCTATAATTGCTTCATCATTTTGAAATTAGTTGAATTATAGGTGATCTTGTTGGTTCCAATTAATAAGATTAGTGTGTCAAGATCATTATATAGGCTATAAAGAGACATTGTTTTGCCACTTGTGTTAGATAAAGTTGCTTTGGAAATTGTAAAAATGTCGTGAGTGTATTGGGTTTGCTTATTAGGGGACATGTATCCTATTCCCCAAGTTTGTGTATTCGCATGCACATGTATGTGCTCCAAGATTCCTTGCTCATGGAGACATAGGCCTTTTCCTTGATATTTCGTGATTTTATTCATCTTCTTAATGACAACAAGATATTGATTAATAGTATACCAAATTGCTAATCTATCTTCATAAAGCCATGAACCATTGGAGCTCTCAATATTTTCTTTTGCAAGGAAGCTTGAGCTAATAAATGTCGTCGAGCCAAACTGGTATGAACTTGATACCTTCTTCTTATTCATGATATGCCTACCATGCATTTTTGGTGAAAGTTTTCCCGTGTGAAAGCATCTTGAATTTCTAACTCACCACAACCCTTGTCGAGGATCTTATAGCAACTCTTGAATGATGAGTTTTTAGATGTGGATGGAAGGTCATCAAGATCTATGCGGGAAGATGATTTTTTTTGGCTTAGATTTAATGAATATTTTTGTGTTTGGATAGTGGTTGGCTTCACAATATCTACCTTCCATCATTTTCTAATATTGGAATGGTGTGGATCTTTGGGGGCTGTAACCTCCGTGCTTGGATGGGTAAATTTAAGGCATTGATGAACTGTGGAAGGGACAACTTGCATGGTATAGAGCCAAGGACAACCATGAATGATGTTATATGGAAGGTCAAATTCAATGACATGTAACAAGGTTTGCTCCATGACAAGCCCAACTATGATGGGAAGATGGATAATTCCTATTGATTCCCTCACTACATTGTCATATTCCTTAATAGTTATAGTTTGGGGATCCAATGTTTCCTCTAAGTAGCCGAGGTGCTTTACCAATTTTAAGGTATAAATATTTAGACCTCATTTGTTGTCTACAAGGACCCTCTTCACTTTGTGCTTAGCAATGAAGACTTCAATGTGTTAAGGAAAATTGTGGGATGGTCCTATTGGAGGCATATCATGTTGGCTAAAAGTAAGGCGATGGGTTGAGGCCAAGTGCCCAATGAGAGCTTGGAAATCATTTCTGTCTATATTGCTGGGGACTTTTGGGTCTAAATTATTTTCCTGACCTCATACAATTTGCAATGAACTTATATGTCTATAGTCAATATTCAATCGCCCAAGTTCATCAGCCAAGAGTCTTGCATCCTCAACACCACCAACAAACTTGCCTAGAAGCTAGTTTGAGACCGTGCTAGCAATAACAATGAAATCTCAAACTTCCCATGCCCTCACATGACTGGAGATAACTCCAAAACAGACCCACAACTCCCTCAAGAAAGATGGTGGCCAGCACACACAACCATGAACACCTTAGTCACAACTCCATACAACTCATGGTATTCAAGGTGAAGGGCCTAGGAATGGAGGCTCCACGATTCCTCTAAAATCAACTCTTATGCCCAGCCATAACAATATTTATGCTCAAGAATAATAACCTTCATTGAAAATAAAAGATAAATTGTCTTCCGGCAACCTTTTGCAAACTCTATCAATTTTGTCTTGCTTGCAAGGCTTCACAAAATTGCAAATCTTCAATCTTACCTGCGACTTGTCTTCCAAAATCATTTATCAAAAGATTCTACAAATAAAACCCTTCCAATCAAATCTGAAAATCACAACAATGAAGCACTAGCATAGACTCAGGATGAGTCTATCAATAATCAACCAAGGAAAATCTTTCACCACCGTGGATGACATTCTTCAAGAGGTTTTTCGTCCTTAGGAAGTATTGAGATGAATTGAGTTCAATCCCCATATCACAAGAGTTTCACCAGAGAAAATGTAATAATCCACATAATGCAGATGAGCTCACAAAACTCTTTTTATAACATTATTGGAAGCTTTTCAAAAAATATAATATAAAATCACTTTATAACTTAAATAAGCCTTATTACTCCAAAAAGTGATTTATTTTAATATTTAAACATGCTTGGCGCTTAAAGTCACTTTTCCAATGTCCAACATTTAAAACTTTCAATTCTTATTCGAACGAGCTATTATACTAAGGTGCCCATTAAATTATTTTAATAAAATTAGTGACTTTAGTAAAAATAATTAAATTAAAGCCACAAATACACCCGAGTTGTAATGTCCCTTACCTGGTCTTGTCTTGGAAATTGTTTGTTAGGGTTGGCCAATTGGTTACTCTAAGATGGGGAATTCTCGGTTGATCACTTGCATCCACAAAGTGAGGAATATTACACACATACACATGTTCATTAGCATTAATATCTAGGCATTCAAATATAGATATATAATCATAAATGCAATCATGAAAACACATGAGGGGTGGCATGGATGGATCCGCCTAAAACCATGATTCCTAGTACAAAAGTTGTAACCTATGACCCTCCCTTCTTAGTGACTTGTAACTGCATTCTCTATTCGTATGAATAGATTCGCCCGAAGTCCTTAGCTAAGTTCAAGGGGTTGTAATCTACAACCTTCCACTCTAGGTGGCTTGTAACTGCATTCTTCACCCATGACATCTCCTCGGAAAACACATGACCTACTGGGGGAAGCCAGCAAAGCTTATAAGTGGCCTAGGCCTACCACCCCTCCATGGCCGCAACGGAATCTTAGGTGGGACCCCCACCCCTCCATGGCCCAACCCATGCCTTGGGACTGGGCGGAACCTTAGGTGGACTTTGCCACCCCTCCATGGCCCAACCCATGCCTTGGGATTGGGCGGAACCTTAGGTGGACTTTGCCACCCCTCCATGGCCCATCCCTGCCTTGGGCCGTTGGGGAGGATTTGAGGGGGGTTTTTAGGCACCACTTTTCTTAGGCCCTTCCTCCCTAGTGGGCTTACAAGCACTTAGAAGACAATCTTTGACTATACACAATGTAGTCACTTATTGAATCATGACAATAAATCTCATAGATCATTATAAATGCAATAATCATAATGAAGGAACCCATAATCTAACTACTAACTTAATGTTAGCCATGATATCAAGAGAATGGAGGATTAGTAGCCAGTGTAAGCACACTCATATATCCACATCAAAGTTAAATGAGCACATAAAATATATCTGCAATATAAGGAATAACGTATGGGGATAGACAGTAGTTTTCGAGGCAAGGCAAGGTTTCTGGGTGAAGTGGATTTCGCAGCAGATCATGGAGGCAGCACAGTATGTAGGCAGATCTAACATTCGAAGTGAATGGGGCTGTGACAACTTTCAGTGGTTGGGTTTCTTAGTCTGGCCGATCAGGTGGATCAGGCCTGCATTTGGCAAGGAAGGATGGTAGATTTAGACATTGCTATGGTGATCATCATGATCAACTTCTGTAGTCTATTCATCATATATGCAGAAAACGTTTGGCAGAAATATAATTCGAATTTATACATCAATAAATGCTAGATGATTATCTAATCTGATATATGAAGCACTAGAATGATTAATGGCTAAGTGGAGGTACTCTCACCTGTTCGTTGGGCTGATTAGGCTTTCCTATTGCTTCGTCTTCAATTGCTGTTCTTCTTTTCTCAATTCAAAATTTCATCTCCTCTTTTCTAGGTGGTGAAGCAATGCACCTCTTTTTATTAGACACGTCCTTGCCAAAGAGGTGCGATTAAAGGAGATCTTATTTTGTTTAAGTAAATCGATCTAAGTGTTAGTTTAGCTGCCAACTTAACAAGCATTTATTTAATCGATCTCTTTCAATAATATTTATTAAAAAAATATATATGTATATATGCTATTATGATTTATGTAAAATATGAAAGATACAATTAATTTAGTGATTGTTTCCTCTTCTCATATGTTCGGTCCTTCATTACATAGGGGGACATGACACAAGTTGTGGGAATTGTCAAAAAACATCATAATCTAAATTTGATTGCATTGGAGTGATACCAATGATGAATAATGAAAATTAAGCGCGATTGAGTGACTTACTATAAATAGAGGCTCTCTACAAAATCTTGGAGAACACACTAGAAGCCAAAATTCACTTTGGAAAGTGGTATAAGTGTCCTCAAGACTAACTGAGCTCATTGGCAACATCAAATAATTCCTTTGACAAGGTTGACACTTATTGAGAACATTAGAGGCAACTACAATGCTAGAGAAACCAAAGATGGGACATTACCCAACCATACGAAGACACATTACAAATATAATGCAAAACATGTTTTGAGATGTTAACCATAGTGCAAACCCTTGCAAAGTTGTTTTTAATCCTGTTCATATCAATCCTCACAACAACACCAATCTTCTTAACAATTAGTTTGATCAATCCATGATTTCTTGTGGTCATAGGGAGCCTATACAAACGAATACATAGAGGAACCCTAGAAATAGATTCAATCTCTGGGTCAAAAAAGGGTTTCTAGGCGCATACTAGCACACCAACCCGCCCACAAAACCATGGACCATTATTCCAAACAAAGTCACAATCTTCAACATTTTGAAATAAAGCATAGAAGAAAACCCTAGACATCAAAGATAGTGAAGGGCACTCCATGTTGCTCCAGTGACTCCCATTCATCTAATAATTTTTTGTGACTTTGGTCTTTTGCCCATATACCTGCAAATGAGGGATCCACTTCCTAGATTTGAAGAAATTTGATCAACACAGGCATCAAAGAGGATTAGATGTAGAATCTCTTCTACAAGGTTAACTGGAATAATCCTTGAGGAAAAGTGTAATGTCGCCTTCACACTAGCCACTCCTGATAATTATTTAGCCTTGTTTATTCCCGAAGGCTAAATGGAGAAATAAGGGAATATTGATTAAATTAATTATTTGTAAAGCTATCTCAATATTGCAAAATTATAAGATAGCTTTATATTTAATTAATTTAATAAAGTGACTAAAATAAATATTAAATCATAAAGTCACTTGGAACAAAATAATATTATCTTCTATAAGCTTCTTGGAGGTGAATGAAAATTCTTTATAAGGAGCTCAATGCAAGTCACTATTATCATGTCTTGAGTTATTCTACTACATACTTGTTTGGTGAAGAGCTGCGTGCTTGCATTGCCCGAGGGTTTGAAGACTCTAGGGTGCCGGTTTCGGTTGTGAAACATCAACCCTAGCTGGATTGAGTGGGAGATACTTCAGTCTCTCAGTTGGTGCCAAAATTTAATGGCCTTTGGCCAGATTTTGATCATGAGGAGAAATTGATTTGAGGAAGATCATTTGCAGATTTTGTGAAGTTATTTTCAGTCAAGAAGTTAATCGATTTTGTGAAGTTATTTTCAGTCAAGAAGTTAATCGATTTTGTAACCGAGGAGGATGAATTCCCATTGCCGAGGCTGGTTCGATTTTTTATTGTTAGCTTGCATAAAAATCGTGGCACTTGTTTGAAGGGATAGACGCAGCTTGTGAAAGACAACTTGGGGACGATTTAAGGCTAAGCTGGGCGCACAAGAGCATGGTGCGATTTTGAGTTTGAAGGCAAGGAAAAATTCGATTAGGCCCAGGAAGAAATCACAGGATATCTAGGAGGGCAGGCACAGCATTTTGAAGGGCAGACAAGACGTTTCCATGAAGCATCGATCAAGCTTAAGGTGGCTGCATCATCACTATCAGGTTCCTCATTTTGCATATATATTTGTATTGTGAAGTCATTAGTGTTTTAATCTGTAATCGCTGTCCCAAACAGTGATAGAGCATTGTAATTTGAGTCATGAAGTCAAGTAGAATTGCATTGCCATAGTGAGTCTGATCGTTGTCCCTAATAGCGACTTCTTGATGTAATTATTGCAAGTATTTGTAATCAGGTCTGCATACTTGAACTCTGCCAAGTAGAACTGCTGTAGAAGGATTGTTGAGTTTGATGCCATCTCTAGTAATAAAATGGAAAGTTGAAGTTGTATGCCAATCATTTGTAAAAATGTTATGATGCTGTAGGTGCACATTTTCATTTGTTTCAGTCATTCCTTGCATTTGGAAAATAAAAAAGAGGCATTGCATTGCATTCTCAGGTTTATTTCAGTCATTAGATCATTCATTTAGAAGCCTTTAACATCTATGCAATCATCTCATATATTGAAAACACAAAAAGAATTCATAAACAGCAGTAGAGTAGCTTGCAAGCAAACTGTTTGACAAATTTCCAGCCATCAAAAATCAGACATTTAAGGGCAGATTAGACAAGGCTTCTTATAGTGGTATCAGAGCTATTGTTCTTGCCAGCCTGTAGGGGTACATGAGTGATAGAGAAAAGAGGTACATGGCAAGAGGAGAAAAAAAAAGAGCAGTACAAGGATAAAGAAGTCAAGAAGCATTGGCAGCCACCACAAGTTCCGGAAGGGAAAACAGTTTCAGACATATTGGGAATACATTCAGAGGTTGAAATAGAATTGTCTAGCACAATGGGTGAAAGAAGAAATGGCAGCCCAAGTAGAGAAGAACCAAGAAGAGAAGAGATATCAGGTGATGCACTCATGAGAGCACATTTAGAAGAGCAAAGAGCAACAAATCAGCAATTAACACAGATGATGAATCTTTTGATGAGAAATATGCTCAACAATAATAATAATATGAATGGGGGAAATAATGGTCAAGGAGATAATTCAGTCAACAACAGGACTCCTAACTGTAGGGCTACACAAACAGGATCAAGACCCATGATGCCAGTCTTCCCAGCTAGAGAAGAGCCACAAGTAGATGATGAAATTATATTGCTTGAGCTGCAATAGCAACCTAGGCAAGATTTGATTGATGCTGGTCCAGGTTTCCAGCATGATATGTCTCTATGAGATTACATAGATTTAAGAATGAGACATAGACCCGATAGAGGAAACAGGGAGCAGCGTAATGATCTCAGGAGAAAGGTGGGTAAGTTGAGTTTGCCATACTATGATGGATCAGGAAAGACTTCAACGCGAGCTTTGGTGCAAAAAGTGGATACCTATTTTCAGCTCAATTCTATGTCGAAGATGAAGTAATCAAATATGCTACTATACATTTGGATGGCGTCGCACATGAATGGTGGCATCACAGGTTAGTTACAATGGGCCCTGATCAAATCACTTCCTATGCTGAATTCATTGAGAGGTTGATTGAGAGATTTGATGTTAAGGATCCTGAACTCCATTTCAAGGAGTTAGCTCAGTTGAAACAATGGGGGTCATTGGACACTTACATTGCTGATTTCCAAAGGTTGGCTGTTCTAGTGACCGATATCTCAGAGAGAAGGTTGCTAGTCCTATTCATGGATGGTTTGATGGATCCCTTGAGAGGTTGGGTTAAGGCTCTCAATCCTACTTCATTACAAGAGGCAATTAAGAAGGCTAGAGACGTGGAGTCTAGCAATCAAAAGAACAAGTTCTCAAGCAATTAGAAGAATAAATATCCATCTCATAGCTCTTCCTCACACAAGGATAAGGACAAGAAGCCTATTCATAAGGAGTGGCCCAAGAGGAGCATATAAGAAGAAGAGGATCACACAGAGTGTAGAAGGAAGCAAATATGCTATCATTGCAGAGAACACTGGGAGCCGGGACATCGTTGCCTAGGTAAAGGCAAGGTTCACTTCATTGAGGTTGTATCAGAAAGTGAGGACAGTGATGAGGATAGACAAACAGAGGGTAGTGAGGACAACAACTTAGATGAGGAACAACCACAGGAGAATGATAAGGGTAGCACCATTGCTACTTTGTCAGGTACCCCTAGATTCAATTCCTTTAGAGTCAGAGGAGCTTTGCAGGGACAACATATCTCAGTGTTGATTGATAGTGGGGCCACCCACAACTTCATTGATGCAACATTGGTGGCAAAGTAGGGGTTGCCAACAAAAGATTTGAGGGTTTTAATGTGATGGTGGCAAATGGGTATAACATATCATGTACTAGGAGGATTCCACAGTTGCCTATCACATTGGGCAATTATACAGTGACCGATGATTTCTATGTGGTGGACTTGGGTGACACAAATACTATCCTTGGGATTCAGTGGCTACATTCACTTGGGAAATATTCACAAAACTTTCAGACTATGGAACTCAAGTTCAAAGTAGCAGATGGCAAGAGAGTGGTGCTTAGAGGCATAACTAGGGGGCACCAAAGGGGGTGTCAGCCAAATGCATGGAGAGCATCTTTCGGCATGGTGATGTGGCATGGGCAGCAGAGTGTTTGATCACCACTAAGGAGTCTCCAAATTCAGATCAACTATATCACATTGACATTCAGGAGCTCGTGGGGAAGCATGATAAGGTGTTTGGAGAGATACCTCAAGGGAGGCCACCAGACAGAGGCTTTGAGCATACAATTGAGTTGGAGGAGGGGGCCAAACCAGTCATCACCACCCCTTATCGTCATCCTAAGAAATTTAAGGATGAGATCGAGAAAACAATCAAGGAATTACTTGAGATGGGACACATTAGACTAAGCTCTAGTCCTTTTGCTTCTTCGGTGGTCCTGGTGAAAAAGAAGGATGGGACAATGAGGATGTGTATCGATTATAGAGATCTCACTAAGAAAACTATTAAGAACAGGTACCTGATACCCAGGATTGATGAGCTATTGGATGAGTTACATGGTGCAGTCTACTTTTCCAAGATTGATCTTCACTTAGGTTACCATCAGATCAGAGTCAGAGAGCAGGATATACATAAGATTGCATTCCGATGCCACTATGGGCATAATGAGTTTTTGGTCATGCCGTTTGGTTTGTCAAACACACCTGCTACATTTCAGTCATGCATGCACCACATCTTCAACAAGCAGTTGCGTAAGATCTTTCTGGTATTCTTTGATGATTTGCTCATATATAGCAAGACTTGGGAGGATCATTTGAGGTAGTTGGATGAGATCTTGACCATCATGGAGGAGCAGTCACTATATGCTAAGGCCTCTAAGTGTGAGTTTGGCCTTAGGCAGATTTTGCATTTGGGGCATGTGATTAGTGCACAAGGGGTACATGTTCATCAGGAGAAGATTCAGGCGATACTTGATTGGCCTACACCTAGGACTCTTACCAAGATGTGTGGATTCTTTGGATTATGTAGTTATTACAGACGCTTTGTGAGAGGGTTTTCATAGTTGCAAGCACCTTTAACAAACTTGACTAAGAAGGGTGTATTTAGTTGGTCAGATGAGGCACAACAAGTTTTTGACAAGCTCAAGGAGGTGATGAGTAGTTGCCCAGTTCTAACACTTCTAGACTTCACCCAACCTTTTGTTCTTGAGTGTGATGCTTCGGGTGAAGGCATTGGAGTGGTCTTGATGCAAAATTGCCACCCCATTATTTTTGAGAGCTGCAAGTTGAGGGGACCTAAGAGACTCTACTCCATACTGTGTCACAGCATTCGCCGAATATATGGCATTAAATTCGAAATTCATCAAAATTTTTAAAACCCAATGAAATGCGTTAAAATTCGTCCAAATTCGTAAAAGTTAAAATTTATTAAAAAATACATTCAAAAAGTGTTCGTTTTAGGGTTTTAACACTGATAAATATGCTGCCACGGATAAGCAAAATCGTGTCTCAGATTTTCGATTAGAACTTGCTTTCCATTTTCTGGCGAATCTTTCAACAACCGCGCAGGTGTTTGAGAAGGTATTCAGTTTGATGGAAGCCACCTCCAAGCCCGCGTCCAAGCGAAGTCCGCGTGACGCGTCCAAGCAAAGCTCTCCTGCCCGCGTCCAAGCAAAGCTCTGCTGCCCGTGTCCAAGACTGCAACCAACATTTTCACTTGCAGATCGTCGCTCGACTCCAACCAGGTAGGGGGCTTTCGTAATTTTTTATTTAATATTGTATTTTTTATTTATATGAGTTTTTCTTTATTTTTATTTTATAATATTATTTTAATATTAGGTTTTATATTTTTATTAATATTAGATATTTTGTATTCATATAAATTTATAATATTTATTTTATTTTTATTAATATTAGATTTAATACCAGGTAGATTTAAAATAAATTTTTTAATATTGTATTATTTTTATCATTTATAAATTATATATATTACTTATTAGGTCTTTAATATTTTATAAAATATAAAATATGAAATATTTAATATTTTATTTGTATTAAATATATATTAATATAATAATAAATTAATATTTAATATATGTAAACAGTAAATTTAATATTATTTTAGTTCCACTATTCAGTTTTTTAAAATTAAACTAAAAAAATGTAGCAAGTTTATTCTGTTGTTAAAAATTAAAATAAAAAGTTAAATATATTTATTTTATGCTTTTAATAAGAAATTACTATATTCTTTATTTTATGCTTTAAAATATAGTGTTAGTATTTTTTATTTAATTTTTGAAGTAGAATGACAAAATTAATATATTTTGATTTTATGTTTTGAAAATTAAAATTTGTATTTTGTCTTTGAAACATACATATTGTTACTTTATGGCTCCTCAAAAATCAACTGCCGAGGCATGGAAATATGTCACTCACAATGGCACAAGTCTCACATGCAACAGGTGTCAGAAACCTTTTACTAGAGGCTTGACAAGGGCAATGGACCATTTACTTGGTATTTTAGCGGGTTCAGGAGGAGGTGTTGAAGCATGTCCAAAAGTTACCCCAGAAATGAGAGCTGCTTTAGAGAAAGAACAATCCTCTTCAATTGGAGCAAAGATGAAGAATGCACAAAAAAAGCAGAGAATTCGAGAGGATATGTCTCAATCTAAACACACAACATCTATCATGTCCTCCTCTTCCACCTTACCTAGGCATGTGGGTAAATCAAAAGAGAGTGGAACACTGAACAGCTTTTGGAAACCAGTAGAGAAAGAACAGGTGGATGATGCATTAGCTGATTTGTTTTACTCAAGTGCTATTCCATTCAATGTTGCAAGGAATCCACATTTTCGTAATGCAATTCAAAAAGTTGCAGAGTTTGGCAAATGGTACACACCCCCATCTTCAGAGGCTTTTAGGACAAGTCTTTTGCAGAGGTCAAAAGATAGAGTGACTGATAAATTAGCTATTGTCAAAGCCTCTTGGATTGAAACAGGTTGCACTATATTGAGTGATGGATGGTCAGATATATGTCAAAGGCCATTGATTAATGTTTTGGTGTCCTCTCCTGATGGTGTTGTGTTTTTGAAAGTGATTGACACCATGAACCACAAGAAAACTTCTGAGTATATTTTCCAAATATTAGAGGAAGCCATTCTTGAAGTAGGGGTGGAAAATGTGGTTCAAGTGGTAATTGATAGTGCAGCAAACTATGTGGGAGCTGGGAAACTTATAACAGAGAAGTACCCACAAATTGTGATGTCCCCACTCTAGTCAGTCACCTGATGCAGTGTGTTAGCCCTTTCTTGGACCTTTGTGGGCTAACTGGTTTGGTTAGAGGGTTAGTGGTACCTTTTGGAGAGTTCGATCTATTTCTTTTTCTGAGATCGTGGATGGGCTCATTGTGTGCCTTGGCAGTACTGGAGTCTGAGTTGCTTCTGACGGCACTGGACTCGGTGAAGTATGGAGGGAGATAGGCTTACTTAAGTGATTTATTAGAAATTGACTTTAATATTTCTAATTTTTCATTTAAATAAGTCTAAAGTGAATATTTTAATATATTTCATTTAATTCACTAAAGGAGGCGCCAAAAATCAAAGAGAACTATGGAAAGTGACTTTGGTTTATATCTCATAAATTTAAAAGATGCAAAACCCTAAAATGTGCGCCCCTTTTAGGTTTTGACCTCCTTGGTTATAAAGGAGACTTGGGCAATGAGAAACACATATATTTTGATCATTTCAACTTTGCCTTAAGGGTTTTCTACCTTGCTTCCTTCCTGTGATCAGGTTGCTGCAAATCCACCATTGGAGAACGAAATCTCTTCAGTGAGTGCACTTCTGAGGCTATGAGAGATCAGCTGAATTGGTGCTGTTTTAGAGGACTTCATTTCAGGGGTTCTATATGTTTTCAACAGATTTTTGGAGTGTTCTTCATCAGAAATCAGAGGGCTTGATTGGGGTGTTCTTCCTTCAGCATAGCAAACATCAAATCTGCTAGGGCACACCTTTTTCTAGGGTTTCAAAGTTTCTTGCTTGAAAAGGCATGTTTCCTCCTTTGTTTCCTCCTTGGAGAAGCGCCTAACTTCTCAAGGGTTTAACTTCATCAAATTCAGCACTTTGTATTCCCTCTTCTATAGCTTCAGTTTCACAGTTGGATTCAGACCTTGTTTCATCTTACTCTGAATCTTGTCAGATTTTCATGTATAGACTGGCAAATTGGCTACGTTTTTTAATCAAATAAATTGGAGGCTTTCGGGTACGTTTGTATGTATTAAATCCATTGTTGATGCAAATAAACACCTTCTGCAATTTCAGTTTGAATAGAATAGCTCAAGTTTTCATTCTATGAGCAATTATATGATGCGCCCCTTCTCTTCTATCTATTAAAAATTCTCTAAAAAACTCAAAAACACAAATACTCTTAAAAACAAGACAGGTATTGGATAGGGAGCTAGCTAGGCTCATCACACAAATATATTGGAGCCCATGTGCAGCCCATTGTCTCGATTTGTTGCTTCATGACTTGGCTAAATTCCCATGGGTACATGAAGCTATTCATAGAGGGAGAGCAATTGCAAATTTCATACGGAATCATTGTCTCACATTGAGTCTTTATAGGCAGCATGCATCCAGGGAGTTGTTGAGGCCCTGTGAAACAAGATTTGCTTCATTTTATATCACTTTGAAAAGAGTAGTTGAAGAAAAAGCAGCTTTGAGGGCTGTTATTTGTTCCAATCAGTGGGAAAATTCTGTGCTTTCAAAAGGTCCTAAGGGGAAGAATATAGAGCAAATAATTCTAAACAGCAATTTCTGGGAAAGTGCAGCAAAAGTTTTGCTTATATGTGAGCCAATTGTTGATGTGCTTCGTATGGTTGATGGTGACACTCCTTGCCTTGGCATGCTTTATGAAAGCATGGACCGTTGTAAGGAATCTATTGAAAAAGCACTAAATAATGTAGAAGCAGAATATATGGAGATATGGGAGATAGTTGATTGTAGATGGAAAATGATGTGCACACCTTTACATGCAGCAGCTTGTTTTTTGGAGCCTAAGCTATTTTCTATTAATAGAAAAGGTGATTCTGAAATAATGGGAGGGCTTTTTGAAGCCATTCAAAAGTATGCATCAAATGCAACAATTTCAGCACTAATCAGAGATCAATGTTGGGAATACAAGAAAGGAGAAGGGATGTTTGGAATGGCAGCAGCCAAATATGACTTGGCACGTATACCTGGATATAGATGGTGGTTGGACTATGGAGGACAAACTCCTGAGCTACAAGAGTTTGCTGTTCGAATTTTGAGTCAGGGAGCAAGTTCATCAACTTGTGAGAGGAACTGGAGTTGCTTTGACCACATCCATTCCAAGAAAAGGAATAAATTGTTGTCTGGAAAGTTGGGAGATCTTGTCTATGTTCGCAGCAATTTAAAATTGTTCATGAACAAATCAGCAAAGGACTCTTCCTCACAACAAAATCTTGAAGACATAGCAGTGCCAGTTGTAGATGAGCCTGACTTTGCAGATGATGAATTGAGTAGTGATACAGATGATGATGATTTAGCATCTCAGCCAAGTGCTCTTGATGACTTGGAGCTTTTTAGAAGTTCTAAAGTCTTGACTGTTATTGTACCTTTTTGACAAAAAAACATATTCGCAAACGTGATTTCACATGTTTCTTATGGTTTATATTTTATAAATGTGTCATCTTTCTGTAATGATTTCAAATCTATTTATAAATGTCAAACTATTTAAACAATTTTATGGATATATTACTTATATTTATTAAAAAATAAATAAAAATTATATAAGGCGAATTTGATTCGAATTTTATACTTTTCGAATTTTTTCCTTGCCGAATTTCATCCGAATTTCAATGTTGCCGAATTCGAATTCAAATTCGAATGTTGTGACTTAGACTCCATATATGATAAGGAGATGCTCACTATAATGCATGCATTGGCGAAGTTCAAACAATACTTGGTTGGAGGGAAATTTGTGGTGAGGACCGACCACAATAGCCTCAGGTATTTCTTGGAGTAGAAAGATTTGAACAAGAGGCAGTAGAAATGGGTCAGTAAGATACAGGCCTATGAATTTGATATAGAGTATGTGAAAGGGAAGAAGAACATTGTCGCTGATGCCCTTTCTAGGAGACTTACCGCTTGTTCGCTTTCAGAGTTTTCATGTGAGGTGATGGATGGACTAGTTCAGGATGATAGGTATCGAGTGGTGGATGATGTGATATTCTACAAGGACAGGATCTATTTGGTGCCAGAGTCTAAGTTGAAGGAGAGGATATTGTAGGCTTCACATGACACTCCACTAGTAGGCCATTAGGGCTACTTTAAGACATACAGACAGGTCAAAGAGATGTTCTCTTGGAAGGGCCTCAAGGATGATGTTTTGAGACATGTCAGGGAGTGTGTGACTTGCTAGCAGAACAAACCTGAACATACACATCCAACTGGTCTATTGCAGCCATTGCCCATTCCAGAGCAGAAGTGGGAAAGCATTTCCATGGACTTCATCACAGGTTTACCCAAGGTGCATGGGAGAGATTGTATCTTTGTGGTGGTAGATCGGTTGATGAAGTATGCCCACTTCTTTGCTATTCCTACAGAGTACAGGGCACCCCAGGTAGCTGAGTTGTTCTTTCAGGAGATTTTCAGGTTGCATGGGCTACCTAGATTCATACTCAGTGACAGGGATAGTAGGTTCTTGAGCGCATTTTGGCAAGAGCTATTTCAGGTTGGTAGGTACATAATTGACTTTGAGCACGAGTTATCAGCCTCAAACGGATGGCTAGACAAAGATTGTGAATAAGTGGGTTGAGGGGTATGTTGTACCCAAACCAAAAATTTTGCTTCATTAAGGCATTTTGCTTAAAATGGTCTAAACCTTGTAAAAGTGAGGTCAAAACTCAGTTTTTGGGCAAATAAAGTATGGGCTTTGAGTCAATGTCATGCCACGGAGATACTGGCAAAATTTGAAATTTTTGAAAATTAAGGGTTCTGAAATCTATTTTTAGCCCGAAACCCTAAAAAAAAAAGAACTTGTCAGAATTGGCTGAAATTAATTTTGATTGGCTTATTTCATATCACGATCACAGTGGTGAAGTCAGTTTCATTTAAAAGTCAGTTTAAGGCTGGTGGGTAGTTATAACTTTTTCAGGAGAAAAGTTAGGACCTCTGAGGTCATTAATGGCAGTTGGTCAGTACCAGGTGTTAATATCTAAGCCTGAAACTCAAAGAAGAACGCTCTACGATAAAAGATGTTGAAAATTATGCTTTTTGACGGAGGAGATTTTCAACGAGGTAAAAGTACTGTGAAATTGGCTAAGTTTGGAGGTCAAAAGTGCCACTCTTAGCTAGGGGCGCCCACCATTATGGAAGCTGTATTCAACTTTTTGTGAAATTTTCTACCAAGATGACTTCTCCAGTTTCTTGATAGCTTTGCAATGAGCTAGCCATCTAGCCTGACAGAGGAGTAAAATGCCTGAAAACGAAAATTCAGTACAGAACGAGGGAAATGCAAAGTAGATAACTTTGAAGAGAAAAAGCGCCCCTGGAGGCCAGGGGCGCCCATCTTTTTGAAGATTCAGATGAAGTCTTTTGATCAAGTGACACCTAGGAAGTTTGTTTCTATTTTTGGTCCAGCTCCGCGATGCATCTGTCAGCAGGTGAATCTGAGTTGCCGAGTTGCCGCCATCAGTGGTCAAATTTGAGGTTTCAGACTGGATCAGAGATTGTTCAAAAAGGACAAAAGCGCCCTTGGAGGCCAGGGGCGCCCAAGGTTTTAAGACCTTTAATGAAATTTGTTTGATGATTTCAGATGTTCGTCTCGTTCGTGTCAGCTTCAGCTTTCCGTTGCTTGTCTCAACCGGTTCAGAAGATGTCTTGGCAATCCGCAGCCGGAAGTTGAGTAATTTTTGCCAGTTGCAGTAAGGGATGATATTGGTTGGGAAAAGCGCCCCTGGCCTCCAGGGGCGCCCATGATTTAGGAGGGTTTAAAGATGTTTTTATACAAAGTGTTCATCAGGAGCCTTTGCTCAGAATTCAGTCTGCTCCGCAGTGAGCCAGTCAGCACGTTTTGAAGTTTTGTCAAATACCGGGAAACGTCAAGTGAAATATGGTCAAGTTATCAGTGAAAATGATGAAAATGCCTGAAAATATTCTAACACACTGAGGTCAAAAGCGCCCCTGGCCTCCAGGGGCGCCCATCTTTTTGAAGCCTCAGATGGTTGAATTTTGAATTGCCACCTCAAGGAATCTTCTTGTCAGATTTGGTCCTGCTCTTCATCGAGATTGTCAGCCAGTTGATTCGATGTGACAGTCAACCAGAATTAGTGATCAAATATGAGCTTCGTTTGAGGTTTTAGATTCTAAATTTTCAGAAAATGTCTAAGTAAGGAAGGACGCCTAAAGTCAAAGGTTGACTTTTTGAAATTCAAAAGTAGAAGTGCGCATGAAGAGAGTTTTCAGTTTGCCAAATTTTGATCTTCAGTTAAACTCTTTAAAGTTGACTTCTATTTTACCTATTTTTAGTCATAACTGGCTAAACTTAGTTTGCATGCACTAGTTAATTGAATCTTCAAGATGGCGCCCTAACTTGGGTTGGTTCTACATCCAGTTAACTAAGTTTGAAGCCAAATATAGGCCATGCGTGAGTTTTGAAGCACCAGTTGTACTTCAAGCGCCATTTCCAATGCTTGGCATGCATTTCACACGCCTTAGAAGATATTTTTCTATATATTTTGCTAATGGCGTCCATTATTCTTCATTAGAGTTGACAAGAAACATCTTTCTTGAGCATAAAATTGATCTGCAGGTGCTACAGGTGTCAGATTTCAGTGTTCTTCGTAGCTACAGATTCAGATTGTTCAAGAGAAGATTATTTCAGACTTGGTTTCTATTTTGCATGCAGGTTTTATCAGTTCTACTTCAAGCATAGGCGAATTTTTACAGAAGAAGAGAGAAAAAAAATAAAAATAAAAAACTTCTATTCTTCTGTCTTATTTTCCTCTATTCTCGTCTTAGATTTTCTTCGCATGTCAAAGAAAACGACAGATTTTTCAGAAAAGCATCATCTGGGTTCGAGTATTTCAACATCAATGACAATACCCATGTCTTAGATTATTTTGTGAAAATTGCCCCGCTGCCTCTTTTCTAGAGTACTATGCTTTTTTCGAAGATTTTCTTTGCATGTGGGCCTAAATCACGTTTTTTTGCAAATCTGTCGATCTGGGTTGTCTTAAGATTCATTTCTACACAAAACCCATGTTCCAGATTTTCACAAGAAAAATTGCCTCCAGTACCCCTAACTGCCAATTCAGATCCAAACTGACAACCCTTTGCATGCCGGCCTAAAACTCAATTTTCCAGAAAACGGAGGATTTGGGTCTTTTCAGCTCACCAATGCCTACAATACCCATATGCCAGTTTTTCTCGCAGAAAATGTTCCCGAGAACCCCTTACGGTTGTTAAATCTCTCAACCGAAAAGCTCTTGCATGCTAAGGCAAAAGGTGTTTTTTCGAATTTCTGACGTTGTGGGTTTGCTTAGAATCATTTTTTGCACAATACCCACATCTCATAATTTTTCGTGAAAATTGCCCGTTAATAGGCTATTTTTAGCCTCATCATAAGCTGGTTTAGCTTTCCAGGAAAAGTTGTTAGAACATAGCGTATTTACAATCAACAGTTGAGTTTTTCAGAAGGCAGTTCACTCAAACTAGATTCAAGATCAAATTGGTCTTAATTCACAATTTCATAAGAAAAGCTGACACTGTTTCGCATCAAGATAGTTGATACCATTGGAATTTTGCGTGTGCGGTAAGTTCGTGTGCATTTCTCATAACCAGAGTGTTCACGGTCAAACTTCGCAGTTTCATCATGCAACACTCTTCCATTGAGAGACATCAAGAAAAGCGTCAGAGGCGGCAAGCTGTAGAAGGAATATAGATCACCACTCCATTTACGGAGCCGCCAAAGTCACTCAGATCTCATGCCATTATCTTCATGAAGATGGTGCGTATCTTAAGCTTGATGCTGTGCAGACTGAGTTCGAAGAGTTAGTTCGTGATAACCAATGTGGAGGGCCAGAGGCGTCCAGGATGGAGGAGTTTACAATGCTGACTATCAGTTTCAAAAAGGTGACCACAGAGGTTAGAGATAGTTAGAGGGAAATCCGGGATGGAGACAAAGAGTTAGACAAACAGTTAATCATCATGGACAGCGTCAGAGTGCCAGATGATGATACTATTGATAAATTCCTGGAGGAGATGATAAACTTGGAGTAGACTTTCAGTTAGACCATGCAGTTGTTTACAAGGATGAGTCATAAGAAGCAGTTAACTCGAGGCTTCTTTTCGAGTTAACTTGCTGTTATACATTGCATGCATGTCCTTCTTAGAAACATCTACGTACACTTGGAGATTAGATTAGATTTTTCAGTTAACTGATGATAGCATTCCAGTTAACTTGCTTTCAATAAGGACGTGCATGCTTGCACATTGTCCATTTAGATTAGATGTTTCAGTTAACTGATGATAGTTTCCCAGTTAATTGTATAGTTTCATTCAATTAGGGTTTAAGAATAAGATCTTGCATGTCTTGCAAGACTGTAGTTGACTCAAGGTGATTTTAGGGTTGCCTACACCTTGAAGTCTATAAATAAAAGCTTTTAGCTCATTTGTAATTAGCTTTTCCTGGTGATAGAGAATTGCTGCGTTGTCGGCAACATGCCTATTTTCAAGATTGGTTCACCCTTGTAAATTAGAACTTTTGCTTGATAGCATACATGCTGCGCCTACCTTGCCTGTAGTATTGCTATTATTGTATCTGTTCAAAGAGTAATTGCTGTTATAATAAATTGCTGCGCCTACCTTGCCTTCATATTATTGTTATGGTGTTTATTCGACCTTAGTTAAATGGGGTTGCTGGTTTGATCGTTATTGCATGCGTGTTGCGTCTATACAATCTACTGTCCCAGTTGCTTACCTTTTGTTTTGTTGATTATAAGCCTATTCAGAAGAGCAAATAGTTGCGCCTACCTTGCCTTCATGTTGCGAAACTGTACTCAAAGCTTATCGTATGATGTGTGTTATAGTAGACTCATTCAGCCAAGCAAATAGTTGCGCCTACCTTGCCTTCATGTTGTGAAGCTGTACCAGGTTTACCGTTCATTTGTTTGTTTTAATAAACTTCTTCCCGGATTAGCAAATAGTTGCGCCTACCTTGCCTTCATGTTGTGAGCCCGCACCTGGAGTTTATCGTACAATACATTCCTACTCCATTTCCTCATGCTCTGTTTCTTGAGGAAATTGGATAGATATTAAAGAAGTTAGCTTAGTTGTAGTTACATGATCTGCGAAACCAGAAAATACTTAGCTGCAACGTTCTAGGTTTTCTTAACCTTGTGCCTCTACCAGCTGAGAACAAAAAGATAGGACATTAGTTTAGTTTTCTATTTCATGCATTCCAGCACAACGAGGGAGCTTCCCCTCCTAATTTGAAGAGCACTCATTGCGTAGTGTGCATAACTGTACGTACAAACTCACACTCCAGAGGTGTTAGTTCTTAGGCCAACAGGGTACTTGTGCAACTACATCTCGGGACAGCTTAGGGCATGGGTTAAGTGGTTGCACTTGGGAGAGTATTGTTATAATACCACTTACCATATGTCCATTGGGATGTCTCCTTTCCGGGCCTTGTATGGTTATGATGCACCATCATTTATGGATTTGGATTTTGGGGAGAGGAGAGCTCCTAAGGCCAAGGATTGGATTCAGGAGAGTCAGAATATCTTGAGGGAACTCAAGGACAACTTACAGGTGGCACAAAATCAACAAAAGACCTATGCTGATAGACACAGGGTTGAGTGTAGCTTTGAGGTGGGAGACTTGGTCTACCTTTGTTTGCAGCCCTACAAGCAGTCGTCCTTGAAGAAGAGCGGTGTGGAGAAGCTCAAGCCTAGATTCTATGACCCTACAGGATTATCAAGAGAGTTGGAGAGATAGCATATGAGTTGGAGCTACCAAAGAACAACGAGATTCACAATGTATTTCATGTTTTGTGCCTCAAGAAGGCACTTGGGCAGCATATTACTTCTTCTTCAGAGCTTCCACCATTGGATGAGTTGGGACATTTGGTCCCAGTCCCTGAGGAGATCATAGTTACCGGGGAGAAGAGATTGAGGAACAGGGTGGTGAAGGAGTATTTGGTGAGATGGAGAGACTTGTTCATCGAGGATGCCACATGGGAGAGTGATAAGATTCTACAACATCCTAGTTTGCAATTGCTTGAGGGCAAGCAATTTGGGGAAGGGAGGACTATAATGTCCCCTTCACACTAGCCACTCCTGATAATTATTTAGCTTTATTTATTCCCGAAGGCTAAATGGAGAAATAAGAGAATATTGATTAAATTAATTATTTGTAAAGTTATCGCAATATTGCAAGATTATAAGATAGCTTTATATTTAATTAATTTAATAAAGTGACTAAAATAAATAATAAATCATAAAGTCACTTGGAACAAAATAATATTATCTTCTAGAAGCTTCTTGGAGGTAAATGAAAATTCTTTATAAGGAGCTCAATGCAAGTTAGTATTATCATGTCTTGAGTTATTCTACTACATGCTTGTTTGGTGAAGAGCTGCGTGCTTGCATTGCCCGAGGGTTCGAAGACTCTAGGGTGCCGGTTTCAGTTGCGAAACATCAACCCTAGCTGGATTGAGTGGGAAATACTTCAGTCTCTTAGTTGGTGCCAAAATTTAATGGCCTTAAGCCAAATTTTGATCATGAGGAGAAATTGATTTGAGGAAGATCATTTGCAGATTTTGTGAAGTTATTTTCAGTCAAGGAGTTAATCGATTTTGTCGCTGAGGAGGACGAATTCCCATTGCCAAGGCTGGTTCGATTTTCTATTGTTAGCTTGCAAAAATCGTGGCACTTGTTTGAAGGGATAGACGCAGCTTGTGAAAGACAACTTGGGGACGATTTAAGGCTAAGCTGGGCGCACAAGAGCATGGTGCGATTTTGAGTTTGAAGGCAAGGAAAAATTCGATCAGGCCTAGGAAGAAATCACAGGATATCTAGGAGGGCAGGTGCAGCATTTTGAAGGGCAGACAAGACGTTTCCATGAAGCATCGATCAAGCTTAAGGTGGCTGCATCATCACTATCAGGTTCCTCATTTTGCATATATATTTGTATTGTGAAGTCATTAATGCTTTAATCTGTAATCGCTGTCCCAAACAGTGATAGAGTATTGTAATTTCAGTCATGAAGTCAAGTAGAATTGCATTGTCATAGTGAGTCTGATCGCTGTCCCTAATAGCGACTTCTTGATGTAATTATTGCAAGTATTTGTAATCAGGTCTGCATACTTGAACTCTGCCAAGTAGAACTGCTGTAGAAGGATTGTTGAGTTTGATGCCATCTCTAGCAATAAAATGGAAAGTTGAAGTTGCATGCCAATCATTTGTAAAAATGTCATGATGCACTAGGTGCACATTTTCATTTGTTTCAGTCATTCCTTGCATTTGGAAAATTAAAAAGAAGCATTGCATTGCATTCTCAGGTTTATTTCAGTCATTAGATCATTCATTTAGAAGCCTTTAACATCTATGCAATCATCTCATATATTGAAAACACAAAAAGAATTCAGAAACAGTAGTAGAGTAGCTTGCAAGCAAACTGTTTGACAAAATTCCAGCCATCAAAAATCAGACATTTAAGGGCAGATTAGACAAGGCTTCTTACAAAAAGGGAGCTGATTCCCCTATCTTTTCTCACTAGATTGAACGAAACTCCTCTATCTCAACTCTTCAAAACTCTTCTCCTTCATAATCCCTCCTACATTAGCAACCTACTTTGCCACACTAGAGTGATTTATTCGGAAAACCACAAAAGGCAACACCTCCACTAGAGTAGACAAAAGAATATTGTCATCCTTAGAGATCTAAAGCTTACAAAAGTCACCACATTCATGAAAAGGGTAGTGGGAGTTCTTTCATTCACAATAAATTTGCCTGATAGCAAATCTCTCATCCAACAACAACTGCTCATCTCCAATAGAGGTCAAAGCCTTAGGCTTGGAGAAGATGAGGAAGCGTTGCTGAAAAGAGGGCTTTCTTGTATTTGACCTATGTTAGGTCTTGCAGGTTTTCATACCCCCATATCATTTCCTATCATGTATAACCGATGTGACATGTCTGATCTAGGTGGTCTTTTGCCAAACTTCTTAGCACAATTGGTAGAGCATAAAAAAATAGGCATAGTTGCTTTTGAAAGTTTTGTTAAATTCACTAAGGAGAAAAAGTTACGCCTTTGTGGGTTTTCTCCTTCCAATTGGATGGAGTCCATTTCCCTGCAATGCCTTGTTCAGTAAGGATTTCCCGCAAAGGTTGTAAATTGAGAAAGTGACTAAGCATTGTTGCAAAAATCTGGTGTCCTACTGAACCTCCCCTTTCATGTATAATTGTTCGATTCAGTTGCTTTTCGTTGCCTTTGGTCCAGTCTGATAGTTTTTCTCACTTTTCGAAAAGTTGTGCCCATCTAGTTTTGTGGACTTTTCCATGTGAACAGTCTTGATCTAGTTGATGAATTTTCTGTATTTCCACTTGTTGATGGGATGCAATTAATTTCAATAATTGGCTAAGTAAAGTTTTATGGGCGGATGGAGTCCAAGTTCCCACACCCGCCTTGATGATGTCATCTTCCTTTGCAGACTTTTTCCATTCATTTGAACTTCCATTACAAGGTTCTTTCATCCGATTTAGATTGGTTGATTTGCATGGTGCAATTGGAGGATGACTTTTTGTAAAAGGTAAGTAAACCATTTTTAAGGACTAGAAGTGTAGTTCAATAGCAAGTTTTAGATCCGCATGAACCTATTGAAGGCTGATAAAGCTGAAGGAAGGGTTTGCAGGTAAATCCATGTGAGCCAAATGTTTATCCAAAAGGTGAAGTTCACTTACTGATAGAGTTTCTGCAAGAACCTAATGGGTTGCAACTTCCTTCTAGTGCTCGATAGAGGCCGATGTTCGCATAAATGATTTTGCAGGGATATCGATAGCATTCAAATATATGCGCCAAGGGTTCGAATCCCCACAACATCCACTTCACCCAAAATCCCCACAATGTCCAAGTGACCCCAAAATCTCTGCAATGTCTAAGACTCTGAGTGACCCCAAATTTCCACAATGATGCGAAAGGGTCATGGATCTCCACAATTCTTAATAGGATGTGTTTTTTTCTGCTAATGAGTGCCAACAATGCTCCAAAACTGCAATTTGAGGTATGCAACACATGATTTCATGACATAATTGAGAAATTGTGCTTGCATGAGAGGATTAATAGCAGATATCTCCAAGTTTCTCTTTAGATTTGAATTGTAGCATGTTGTAATGACAGAGAATGCTCAGTCTGCATACCTAGCACTATTTGTTACGTCTAAAGATGACTTCTCCCAACAACACAAGTTTTCATCTTCTCATCTTTAAAAGGGGTTTCAACGCTATTTTTTAGGGATTCTAAAAAAAGAGGTTCTAAGGCATTTGAGAAGATTTTGGGTAGAGATTTGATTGTTTTATGTTTTATTTTTGGGTAATATAGTCCATGACTGTAATTTTCAGTAATAACACTACATACTTTGATCTGAAGCATATATGAATACATGTTTTTAGTGTGTGTCGTCTCTAGTTTGTGATACAATAATTTGTTGGACAAAATAATCAACGATTGTAAAGGCTTTCAATGCACATTTGTTGCATCTGTATTGTTTTCATTGTTAGTCTTTGCTTAAGGAGCACTACAATTTCTTTCCTTGAAAATAATAAAATTGTTGCTATCACAAAGTGGATTTTAAAGTAGGATCACATTCTTAGCCCTTTGCAGGTTTAGTTATTACAAGATAATAATTCTTGAGTGACCATTGAAGTATATTAATGTGTTATGAAATGAATATGCATGTTGTAGTGACTCTGTAACCTTGAATAGGAATCGATCAGTTTAGTTTCTCCCATAGCCTCACAATTGATTTTAAAATGGCGAATAAACAATTTTATATTCCTGTATTTGACAATTTGTTTGAAATCCTCGTATTTGAAACAAATTGATCACAAGGAGCTTACATGCTTTAAGTTCTAATTCATAAATCCTTGTCATAAGTATATGAGAGTTAATCTACGAGGCACTGAGTCATAGATTTGTAGCATATTTACACTCGATGTCATAAAAGAAAACCCACCTAGGTTTTGCAGAGCCTGAAATGTAGAGGAAAACATAGTTGAAAGTGTTTTTTGTTTGTTGGCCTAACTTGCAACAACTTTGAGCATAAAATAAGGTAAATCTTTAGGAGTTACTGGAATACAAGTTGGGGAACCAACAACCTACAACCATCTTTTGCATCTTCTACCTTGTCTGCAAAACATCTTCCCATCTTCCTTGCTATCACCACATCTTTTGATTTTGAACATGTAACAATCCTTGTGAATTGCAAGCTATACTTGTCCAAAACAAAAGTGAGGGCCCAACATGTTTCCTACACCTATGTCCTCTATTCTCATTGTTTCATTGCCTTGGAAAATATCATTTACAAAAACTGTAATGTCCCTTACCCGGTTTGCCCTAGAACTCATTTGTTGATTAGGTTTAGGGTTCCTTCCTCCCAAATGAATGTTCTTTTTAATGAAGTAATCTTGGTTTGGAATTTGCATTCACCATATTAATAGCATTTCCGCATACACATATATCTGTTAGCATTAATATCTAGATATCCAAAATATAAGCATAATCATAAATGCAATTTAACAAGCAAGAGGAGTGCCATAAGTGGATCCGCCTTGAAGCCTTCATGTTAGGCACGAGAGGTTGTTCACCACAATCCTCCTTTCCCAACGGCTTAGTACCTGCATTCTCCACACATGGCAATATCTCGGAAGACACTAGCACTATTAGGAGAGGAGGGAAACCCTAAGGACCAAGGGCCTAAGGCCTACCACCCCCCTATGTAACAAAATCTAAGGTGGTACCCCCACCCTTCATGACCAAACCCTTGCCTTGGGCCTACGGGCCTAAGGGTGGGGTTTTTAGGCAAACCACTTGGTGAATGTTTCCCCCATCCTAATAGGGTACAAGCACGGAGAGGACAATCTTTTAAACAATCAAATATATTTGCATTTATTATTGATTCTCTTAAGTCAATATCAACATCATTATCATCATAATACTAAAGAAAGCATTACACCAATAATCAGATTAGCCATATCTATTTCTTATATTCAAAATATGCTAAATATTATTGCTAAGTGTATCACCTGAGTTGTTGTATCTCTCCACGTTTTCTGATTCCTTACTCGCTTCTTTCAACCTTATACTGGATTGATCATAGGATGAGGACAATTCATAATCTACTTATGTTTATTTTAAAGAGTCATCATTACTTATAAGGCTTAATAATTGCTGCAAGTATATTATTGTATATTCACAAGTGATTCACCTATCTACTCACCCATATATATATATATATATAAGTTTTCCTAATAATCATTCTTGCATGAATATATATATATATTTATAGTAAAATTAAATATAATTATTAATATATATATATATATATATTAATAATTATATTTAATTTTACTTCCCTAATTATATTCTTGTCAATGATACTTATTCCAATATATGTATTCCTCTGCTGTAGTTTCCAGATTTCACTAAATGCAGATGTATTTTTTTTATCTCTCTTCCTCCTCCCTTTCACAAGTGAAGTATGCCCCTTTATATCCCATTTGGGGGAAGAGTCACCTCCTTTTGACTAGCAGCCTTACATTTGTAAGGGACACATCCTTTTAACATAAGCACTACTTTCCTTAACTATGTGAATTGATAATAATGGCTGCATTCCTTAATAAACAAAGTTGTCTTTATTACCTACCTCCCAAATGATATCATCGCTTCTTCTAATATAGATCTGTTTGTTACTGCTGATTGCTGCCTTTTTGGTAGATTAATACCTACCTTAATAAGAATCGCTGCCTCAGCCACTCCCTTAATAGCATTCGCTGCCTTTAATCATTTTCTTTGTAATTGTATTTCCTTATTTTATATTTACATATTGTATATTAATATAATATATATTCATTTATGTTAGTTTTATATATTTTATTTAATATTTATTAGATTATGATGATAATAATAATAATATTTAAATTACTAATATTTATTTTTATATTAGTTTTCTTTACATATTTATAATATTTATTATATTATAATAATTTAATATTTTTAATATTCATTTTATTTATTTATTTGTATTCTAATGTTTGGGTTTTAACTTTTTAGTGTTGCAATTTCGGGGACATGACAGTCCACCCCGCCAAGATTGCTTGCCCTAAAGCAATCATAACCTAAGATATGTAATTTTAAGATGTTTCTCCTTATGGTGATGTTATTAACTTTGATAGGAGTTGGAAGTTCTAACCCAAGTGATGGTTATTTTGGTTATGAGGACAATGTATTGACTAATATTCTTAAGATCTACTATTTCTCCATAGCTCCCAAAACCAATGAGTTAGAGTTTGTGACTTAGTACAACTTAAAACCCCATGAATCAAAAATTAAAGCAAATACCCAAGTAGCTCAACCAAGTAGGCAAGTAGTTCAAGTAGGCAAACAAGTAGCTTAAGTAGGCAAACAAGTAGCTCAAGTAAGCAAGTAGCCAACTCAAGCACACAGGCAGGTAGTTCAAGCACACAAGCAGGTAGCTCAAGCACATAAGCAAGTAGCTCAAGCACACATGTAACCAGCTCAAGCAAGTAGGCAACTAGCTTAAGTAGGCAAACAAGTAGCTCAAGTAAGCAAGTAGCCAACTCAAGCACACAGGCAGGTAGTTCAAGCACACAAGTAGGTAGCTCAAGCACATAAGCAAGTAGCTCAAGCACACATGTAACCAGCTCAAGCAAGTAGGCAACTAGCTCAAGTAGACAAGCAGGTAGGACAATTCATAATTTACTTATGTTTATTTATTCATAATCTACTTTTTTTTATTTTAAAGAGCCATCATTACTTATAAGGCTTAATAATTGCTGCAAGTATCATTATTGTATATTCACAAGTGATTCACCTATATACTCACCCATATATATATATATATAAGTTTTCCTAATAATCATTCTTGCATATATATATATTAATAATTATATTTAATTTTACTTCCCTAATTATATTCTTGTCAATGATACTTATTCCAATATATGTATTCCCTCTGCTGTAGTTTCCAGATTTCACTAAATGCAGATGATTTTTTTTTTATCTCTCCCTCCTCCCTTTCACAAGTGAAGTATGCCCCTTT
This sequence comes from Sequoiadendron giganteum, assembly GCA_007115665.2. Classification (NCBI taxonomy): domain Eukaryota; kingdom Viridiplantae; phylum Streptophyta; class Pinopsida; order Cupressales; family Cupressaceae; genus Sequoiadendron; species Sequoiadendron giganteum. The sequence continues at coordinate 185,678,651 of CM021110.1, read as the reverse complement.
ATATCTCATTTGGGGGAAGAGTCACCTCCTTTTGACTAGCAGCCTTACATTTGTAAGGTCACATCCCTTTAACATAAGCGCTGCTTTCCTTAACTATGTGAATTGATAATAATCACTGCATTCCTTAATAAATAAAGTTGTCTTTATTACCTACCTCCCAAATGATATCATCGTTGCTTCTAATATATCTGTTTGTTATTGCTGATTGCTGCCTTTTGGTAGATTAATACCTACCTTAATAAGAATCGCTGCCTCAGCCACTCCCTTAATAGCATTCGCTGCCTTTAATCATTTTCTTTGTAATTGTATTTCCTTATTTTATATTTACATATTGTATATTAATATAATATATATTCATTTATGTTAGTTTTATATATTTTATTTAATATTTATTAGATTATGATGATAATAATAATAATATTTAAATTACTAAGGTAAGGGAAGATATCACGAGAAAACTTAAAAAATTGATCGAAAATGAGCAGCGAAAATTCGAAGGCGAATTCGACAGTCAGAACCCAGGCGGAGATGTGGGAGGATGGAGACAGAGAGCACAAAAACATAAACCAAAGTGGGTTCAAAACAGAGGGTGGATATACATGGATCCCGCAACTGATCTACCACAACAATGCTTGGATAGATGTAAATCGACCTAAAGCACTGACGTCGAGGATCGAATTTCTAGAATTAAGCAAAGAAATTGGATCATGGGCCAACGATGCAGACAAAGTGTGGCCAATACCAAGGAATGTCAGCAGAAACGGGGATGCGGAGCATAATGAATCAAGAACTGATAAAACAGCCACATATGAGCCTCCTTGGACAAGGAAGGGCGATGGAACCAACCAATACCTGAACAGGAACCAAAAATATTGGCAGGGGCCAACCGGCTTCAACAGAAGAAGAGGATTTCGCTCAGGTAGGAGAGGATATGGTAGGAAACAGGAAAATGGAAATCACAGGTATGGGAGTTTTAGGCAAAACAAAGCAGATCTCTCCATGAATTGGTGGAAATGGAACTTACCAACAGTACACACCAAAAGGGAATGGAGGCCAACGGAGAAATCAACGATCCAACAAGGTATGTTGTCTAAAGACATTCCCCTCCTCTGTCTTTTAAATGATAGGCACATAGAAGTCAGATTGAAAAATCTCAGAAAACTAGGGATATATGCAAAATGGGAGGGGGGCTGGATGGATTACACAGAACTAGGATCATGGTGTGAAGAAAAATGGGCAATCAAAGCTGAGATCATTCCAATCGCCAGAGGGCACTCTCTAATTTTATGCCTCTCAAACCGTGCCAAGGAACAAATCCTCAGTGGTGGCCCTTACAGGATAGGGGAGGCGCTATTGAAATGTGAGGAATGGAAACCCTTTTTTCAGCCGTCGGAACAAAACACGGAAAGAAAACCATGCTGGATCCGCATGTATGGTTTACCCTCAGAATTTTGGGAAATCGAAACTCTGGAGGAAATAGGGTTTCAACTAGGGGCAGTCACCTCCATAGAAACGGGGAAGGTGGACAGGGAGCATGGAATCTACTTTAGAATGCGGGTATACAAGAGAAAGGGAATGGAAATACCAACAGTAATAAAACTGAAAACCGACTTGGGAGAGTGGAAATAGTTGGTGGAATTGGAAAAAGACCTAAAACTTTGTATAGACTGCAAATCCAAGGGACATCTAAGATCAGAATGCGAAGAATGGAATAAAAAGAACAACATGACAATTCTCTTCCAACACCTAGAAAAAGAGGGGGTCGATGATGAGGGAATCCAGAACAGACAAGGGAGGAAGATCATCTAAAAAGGACCGAAAACACAACAGAGACAATCAGAAATTGCCTTGGTGATTCCCCAACCCAATCAAAGGAGTGGGAGCAAGACAAATCAGAAGAAGAAGCAAAGGAAAATCAGGAAAAGGAAAAGGATAAAGGAATTAATTACTCCCCCATGGAAACTAATGCAAGCATTGTGCAAGACAAGAAAGAAACCCCAAAAAATGTGGAAACAAGGGCGCAAGTTAATGCGCTAGCCATAATTCCTTTCACAGAAAATCAAATGGACCTACATTGCAGAGAGCAGGAAAACCCAAAAGAATCAGGCCTCCTTGAGAGTAAAATGGGAAATGATCAAGAATCATAACAGAAGGAAGGAAACCAAATGGAAAAGATAGAATCAGAAGGGGAGTCAGAGTTTGACTCCGAGGAATTACAACTAATGGAAGAAAGAACCATAAAACAATCCAACTTAGAAATCAACAAACCAAATTATGGAAAGAAGGGAAACAAAGGACCTAGAACAATCAAACAGAGATTGGAAGTTGCTGCCATGGCTAAAGGGCAACTAAAAATAACAAATGATAAGGAACTCAGGAGCGGTAAAAAAGTGCCCGCTCTAGAGACACAATGAGAATCCTCTCATGGAACGTCAGGGGCTATAATGCCCCTGAAAAGTGGCGCCTAATTAAGTGCCAAATTGACCAAAGTAACTTTGATATTGTTATCCTGCAAGAGACTAAATGGAAAAAAGAAGAAGGAATGAGAAGAATCAATAACTGGAGACAATGGAAAGGGGAAGTTGTGGAAGCTACAGGAGCTTCTGGAGGGTTGGGGGTTTTATGGAATCCAATAAACATAGATGGAGAAATAATACACAACCAAAATAACTGGCAAGCTGTCAAAATAAAGTGGATAGAAAAAAGAGAGGTTTTCATCCTGATCAATGTGTATGGACCAATCGACACAATAGGTAAGAGAAACCTTTGGAGAAATCTAATAGACTGGATGCAAAGCAAGAAGAATGAAAAGCTCATACTGGGAGGAGACTTCAATGCAACAGTGGACAACAGAGAGAAACGTGGAGGAATTCAAGCCCTCACCCAAGTGCAGAAGGACTTCCAAAACTTCATTGACTATAGCAGTTTGAAAGATATCCCAACCAAGAATGGGATTTACACTTGGACCAATAGAAGAGAGGGATTCACTAATATTGCAGAACGACTAGACAGGTTTCTACTCAATAATGAATGGAGCACTTGGGAAGAGAGCTATGATGCTTCCATCTTACCCCTCATCGGATTAGACCACTTCCCAATTGCAATGGATTTCAGATCAGATTCAAGATCTAGGAAAACCCCCTTCAGATTTGAAAAGATGTGGCTAAGAGATGAATCATTACAAGGTAAAATCCAACAATGGTGGAATGAGGTTCCCTCTAGGGGGAAAACCAAATTGTTTCTCTTAAGCCAAAAACTAAGAAATGTAAAGCATAAGATAAAAATGTGGAATATAGAGCATTTTAAGAACATAAATGAGGAAAGAGGAAGAATAGAGAATGAGCTCGAGGAATTGAATGAGCAAGTCATCAGAGGGGGAATGACCCAAGCTGAATTCAGTAAAGAAAAAGTTCTCAAAGCAGCCCTAGCAGAAGTACTGGACAGAGAAGAGTGCCATTGGAAGCAGCTATCCAGGGAAATGTGGCTCCAAGAAGGAGACAGGAATACCAAATTCTTCAACAGATCAGCCATTGCTAACAGAATCAGGAATAGGATAAACGAATTAACCAGAGAAGATGGGTCCTGTTGTGACCTATTTCACACATTGCCCCATTGCAAATGGGGACCCCCTTCTTTTTGCTTTTTGGGTTTTTTTTTTCCTTGGCAGCGCAACTGCTTATCACCATTTTATTTACAATGAGGAATTAGAGTTTTTTGGAAATCATCTGAGCCAAGTAGAGAATTCAAGCCCGTATCAGTGCCTAGATGTCATGGAAGTGCTCAGAAGGATCGGTAGACGAGGAACACCATTGCTTTGAGTCAATTCAGACACTTCCTATTTTTTAGGGATTCTGCTTTTTTGCATTTTGCTTTTTTGCTTTTTGGCATTTTTAGGCCATTCTGGAGTTCCTATTTTTTAGGGATGCTTTTTGCTTTTTTCTATTTTTGGAAAGTTTCTATTTTGGGAAAAGTTTCCATTTCGAGGTCCCACTGATCATGAAGTCAACATTCCTCCAGATTGAGAGAAATCAACATGAAAATCAAGGTAAAAGGTAAAAAATTGATGAAAAATGATAAGTCTGAGAAGTTCGCCCATGAGAAGGAATAGTAGACATGGTCCAAAGTCCGCCCTTGCCTCTGGCAAGCCAAGCTCCAAGTCCGCCATGTCTGGAGAAGCCTCCAAGTCCGCCATGCCTTGGAAAGAGTCAAAGTTCGCCATGGAATGAGCAAGCTCCAAGCCCGCCCTTGGAAGGAGAAGCTCCAAGTCTGCCCATGTCTTGACAGAGCATCAAGTCCGCCCTTGGAGAGACATGCCTTCAAGTCTGCCCAAGCCAAGTGAATGGCAAGACAAGACAAGACATGAAGTCCGCCCTTGGACAAGCAAGATGCAAAATGCGCCCATGGCAAGGAGAGGCTGAAGTCCGCCCAACTTTGGAAGAGGAAATTTTTCTAAGGCATGGATAAAAAAAATATATGCCTAGAGAGAGAGGGGATCAAGCTAGCATAAAATTCACTCCTCGGCATGACGGAATAAAATTCTGTTGTACCCAAACCAAATTTTTTGCTTCATTAAGGCATTTTGCTTAAAATGGTCTAAACCTTGTAAAAGTGAGGTCAAAACACAGTTTTTGGGCAAATAAAGTATGGGCTTTTAGTCAGTGTGATGCCAGGAAGATACTGGCAAAATTTGAAATTTTTGAAAATTAGGGTTTTTGAAATCTATTTTTAGCTCAAAACCCTAAAAAATAGGAACTTGTTAGAATTGGCTGAAATTAATTTTGATTGGCTTATTTCACATCACGATCACAGTGGTGAAGTCAGTTTCAGTTAAAAGTTAGTTTAAGGCTGGTGGGTAGTTAGAACTTTTTCAGGAGAAAAGTTAGGACCTCCGAGGTCGCCAATGGCAGTTGGCCAGTACCAGGTATCAATATCTAAGCCTGAAACTCAAAGAAGAATGCTTTATGATGAAAGATGAAGAAAAATATGCTTTTTGACGGAGGGGATTTTCAGATTAGCAAAAAGTGCTAAAATATTCTAAGTCTGGGAACTTTTCACTATGCAACGTGGGAGACACTTGCGCAATCAACGTGCAAATCAACTTTACAGTGTCCGTACATGTGAAAATGATGAAGTATAGTCATACACACACCTCGGCATTATCACTTCAACATGGTCAAACTCAAGCAGCAGATACATCGTTTGCAAAGTATAGAATGGTCAAAATCAATGAATTCAGAGCAAATCTGCTCCCCTGTAGCCTAGGGGTGCCCTTCCATTTGAAGGTCAAGATTTGATTGTTTTGGATGGAGAATACATTCATTGTTTTATGTTTTCAGTCAGCTTTTCGACTAGCCATGGAGCGGGATCATCCGAGTTGCAGAACTCCGGCAAACGAAGACAGAAGCAAAGGTTACGAAGAGTGTTTTCTCACAGGGAGGCAGTCTAGAAATACGGATCTGCTCCCTTGTAGCCCAGGGGCGCCCTTCTTTTTGAAGGCCCAAATCTGGATGCATGTGTGTATTACTAGATTCAGTCTTCGCAGAATCAGTCTATCTTTTCAACAAGCTATCAAGCGGAAGCATATCCAGTGCAGAACTCCGGTTGTGAACGTCAGAAGTTGAAACTACAGGCGGGATACATGTGAGAAAAGGTTGCTAGTAGCTACAGGGGCGCCCTTGAATATGACTTGTCAGATGGATGAGTTAGCAATTGAGGTCTTTCTAAGATCTTTTCCAGTTCAATCCAGCTCCGTGATGCACTCGTTCACAAGACGATCCGGTATTCTGAGTGATCATGACAAAGGTTCTACCGAGCACGTAAAACAGAGGATGGTGAAACATAGCTACACAAAGCTACACATCTGTAGGCTAGGGGCGCCTAGCCTTTAGGCCTGCCAGATGGGGTTATTTGCAATTGCAGTCTTCACAAGACTTGTGTGCAATTACTCCAGCCATTCAAAGAGTCCAACTGACAGCCTCCGGGATTTGGCGAGTGCTCATACGTGCGAGGTCAAGGTGACAATGCTGTAAAGTGGAAGTGGTTGAAGACAGTTCAAAAAATGACTAAGTATAAGGCTAGAATTTTCTTTGAAAAAGGCGATTTTCTTTTAAGGGCCTTAGAAGCAGGTTTTTGGCTGTGTCTTCTCCAAGAACATCTCTTGCAAGTTGACCAAATTATATAGAGAGACAAGCGGCACGCGAATCGGGGCATTCCAGCTCCCGGTATCAAGGGTAAAAGTATGGTGTTAAGATGAAAATCACACTTTTGTCAAAATGGTATTTGAGCTATCACAGAATAGGGGCGCCCATCCTTTTGGGGTTCCTAATACAATTTTCAGATACCTTACATACAGTCATCAGATGTAGAGTACTTCCAGTCACACAGTGAATCCACTATCTAGTCAGCAGGGCTCATCAGTCACCGTCAATAGCAATTTGAAGCAACAGAAGGCAATACGAGGAAATGGCTAAGTCTGGAGTCAAAGCATCAATTTAATCAAAGGCGCCTAATTTTCTAAGGTGTCAGATGATGATTTTAACAGTTGTTGCTCCCAACAGACATTTCATCCTTGTTATACAGGCTTCACAGTGGATATCTCAGCACGGTCACAGGATCATTCAATCATCCGGAAATCAGAGTTGAACATGGTTAGATGTAATTTGGTAGCCAGCTATAAAATAGGAGATTCTCAAAAGTCTCATAACTCTTGCAGATGGACGTGTAAAAAATCAAAATTTGACTTTTTAGAATCAGTGAAGTGTGTTGAGCACAGCAAGAGGCTATTTTTGGCAAAATGATTAAAAAATATTTTTTGCATGCAGAGCATTGAAAGTGACGAATTTCTTCAAAGATAAATATTGGCGCCACTTTTAGCTCTTTGCATGTTTTGAAATTAAAATATTATTTTTAGTCTAAAGACTCAGAGACAGTGACAGTTCAACTGGTAAAGGGCCAATCGAATTCCTTTTTCACAATTAGGGTTTCAACATGCATGTATGAGGGTACGATTTCATCTATTTAACCAAGCATGGCATCTTTGCTCATTCACACAGCTTTGAAAGTTCGAATTTCCTCAAGAGATTAGTGAATTTTCATCAGAGAATCAAGCTCGAAGGCGATAGGTAAATTCTTTTGCAGGTTCAAATCCAGATTCAGCATCAAATTCAAAGACAGAGTGGCGATTTTGAAGGAAGAAGGCACAAAAACAATTAAAATAATAAAAAACGCCTTTTCTCTTCTATATTTCTTCCATCTTCTCGTCTTAAATTCTCTCGCATGTTCGAAGTGTCGGCAGATTTTGGCAAAACAAAGTATCTGGGTTGATTCAGAAGAGCTTTCTTAGCAAAACCCATGTGTCAAAATTTTTCAGGAAAATTTGTTCCAAAACATCTGTTCTTGAAGCTTCAATTTTCTCAACCGAAATTCTTTTGCATGGCTGAGTAAAGGGCAGATTTTTACATTTTTGATGCTGTGGGTTGTCTTAGAATCATTTTCTGGACAAAACCCATATCTCAGATTTTTCCGTAAAAATTCTCATTCGACAAGCTATTTTTAGCCTCAGCAGGCTATTTTTGGCTTTCCAGAAAAGTTGTCAGAATACAGCCGTGTTCACAGTCAACAGGTGAGTTTTTCAGAATGCAGTTCACTCAGCTCGAATTCAAGACCAAGTCGGTCATAGCTCATAACTTCATCGGGACAGTTGATACAAATCTACATAAAGTATTGCCAGAAGTAGTTTTGGATCCACTTAAGATCAGGGATTCGGTTATCAAGAATATTCAGCAATCCGGTCTACTCGAGGTTGCTTCCATACCTATTTCAGTGCATTGCGTGGAGTTTGTAATATCTTGCATCAAGCATTACAATTCCGCTACACGAGAGATATGGTCAATAGATGGACGTGTCATATGCAGTCTCAAACTCCTTGATATCGAGCGAAGTCTGGATATTCCTCAACATCCAGATGGGTTGGTTATTTCCATGAGTTAGAGCGAACAGGCATTCAATGTTGAATTGGATAAATGTTAGAATAAGATGACAAAGAGGTGGCTAAAACAAAAGAAGAACAAGTTGCCAAACAACTTGGGTCGTGGCGAGTGCAAGGATGAATATGGTATTCTGATTACACTGCTTAATTGTGTCTCAGGTCATGCAAATGCAAACAAATTTCACCCGTGGATGTATTATATCATTGGTAGAATCATCTTGGGGCAAGAGCATTATGACTGGGCATCCTTCATCAGCGATGCTATTCACGAGCAAATCACCGGTTTCCTAGCTGTGCAACAATTTCACATGTGTTATTACCTGGTGTACTTGATCGCTTATCAAAATCAGTTTAACGGGTTGAACACGATGGGCATACTCAGTGTACAAAAAGTCTATCGTTATTATGACCAGCTTGAGTTCACAAAGGCTGAAAGTCATTTTAAACGTGTACAAGAGGCTTTCTTGACATATACAGTGAGAAATTTGGACCGGGAGTTGCACATTCGCATCTCAACAGTTGCCAGAGCAGCAATGAAGAATTGGGCAGACTGGTACATTCAGTTTCCTACTTACACCTATATCCGTGTCTATGGATACATAGGAAAAGCAGCCATGTTACCATGTTATCCTTCGGATAAAACTATATTCATGGAGTTCCTGAGGCAGTTGTATGAAGTTCACAAACGTTTGCGCAACAAGCGTAAACCAGCTGCTGAGTTTCCTTTACAGTTCGGGATGTATTGCTGTAAGACGGCAGTTGATGCTAAGGTTACAGGTCAAGAGTTAGAAAATCTCAAACTCAAGTACCTGAGTGATACACGCACATATGATCCTTGGGGTCATTACGCAGCTCGCCTTGGTAATCTCTCTTATCACAAACCTATGATGGAAGATTACTGGGTGAATTGCGAGGATGATTTCGAGGTTCGCAGACGTAGCTACATCAAGTTCTCTCTTTCGCAGATTTCTGTCTTCTTGGCAGAAGATGTGGAAGGATTGTCAGAGGATGAGGGAGATACACTTCCTCAATTTTACAGAGAGCAGGTTGATGGACAACCATTGCCGTTAGTGAACTGGTATGCCAAGGAGTTCACATCGGTGAAGGAGAGATCGAGCAGGGTCATTCAAAATAGTACGCTTTACTTAGAAAGCAAAAGGTTGAGAAAGGTATCCATGCTTAGAGCAGAGCTGCCACTAGAAGGAGATATACCACCCTCCTCATCAAAGCCGAAGCAGAAGAAGAGGAGTAACCTGCCTAGGAAGAATCCGGCGCCTAGTAATTCAATGAACACTACAGATCATTCCAGTGGGATTAGTCGGGATTCCTCTTGGCTTGAGAATCAACTGGGAAGAAAAAGGAGAGAACCATCTTATGTACTTGATCATTCCGATTTCGATCATGACCATCAAGATGTACCTGAAAAGAGGATCAAGAAATAGGTCCACATTGAAAGGAATGCAGGAAAGGAGATTATTGTTGAGACTGTTGCACCTCCTGAAGATAAGAGTCTAGACGAGATGGAAGCACAAGACTTCGAAGTTATCACAGTCAACTTCGGTAGAAGTACTCGTCAGACAGATATTGACCTCCTACAGGTTGCTACAGATAGTGCCAAGGATAGGATGGTGAAAGATGGTGAAGATAAATCAGCTCTCAAGGCTGAAATATAGCAGCTTCGCCAGTATATTTCCAGCCTTGTGCATAGGACAGGGGATGCTGTCATCACGCTTCCACATATGTTAGAACCACTAGCAGAACAGGGTTAGATTGATCACTTGGTTGCATATGGCAAGCGGTTGGATGAGTGGGAGGAGGAATTCATTGCTAGAGGCCGCCTTGTACTTTCAGACTTGTACCAATCACGGTATAATGCACACGAGCTTCGTCTACGACTTCAGGAGGAGGAGCGTGATTTGGCCATCACTAGACCTAGGGATGAGATTTTGATTGCTAACCTGGGAACGTCATTTGACGCAGTCATAGATGTAGAAGATAAAGAAGATGTCTACGTTTGGAGAACACAGTTGATCTTCAAAGCGGAGATAGAAGGAAAGATAGCATCTGAGGTGGTTGAGAGTAGAGTGCATGTTACTAATGCACTCAACTATGTGAGAAACTATGTCTCAATTACCATGTTTATATCAGTATGTGGGTGGTGACTATGTTGAGCTTACTAATGTTCAATTAGAGCTCCAAGCACTTATTCACAATATTTTCAGTGGTGAGACCATTGGCTGCAAGTTGAATCAACTTATAGTCATGTCAACATTGTTTGATGAAGCGACCAGCAGTAAGGGTGAGTTCCAGTGTCAGATAACTAGTGGAGAAGACATGCTGCATAGACATGGGATTCTCCGCCAGAGCTTCAGTTCCCCAGAGGGTGATGCAGTCGGCAACTTCGTGGATGGGTTAATTGCCAGAGATCAGGGCCAATAAACTTCAGTTCAAGGCATCCCACCTTTTCCAAGACAGACATTAGACACAAGAGTTAAACTCGAGGCTTGTTTCCGAGTTAACTGGTTGTTACACATTGCATGCCATGTCTTTCTTGGAAACATCTACAAACACTTGGAGCTTAGATTAGATCTTTCAGTTGACTGATGATAGCATTCCAGTTGACTTGCTTTCAATAAGGACGTGCATGTTGCACCTTGTCCATTTAGATTAGATGTTTCAGTTAACTGATGATAGTTTCCCAGTTAACGGTATAGTTTCATTCAATTAGGGTTTAGGAATAAGATCTTGCATGCACTGCAAGACTCTAGTTGACTCAAGGTGATTTTAGGGTTGCCTACACCTTGAAGTCTATAAATAAGAGCTTTAAGCTCATTTGTAATTTAACTTTTGCTTGATAGCATACATGCTGCGCCTACCTTGCCTGTAGTATTGCTATTACTATATCTGTTCAAAGAGTGATTGCTATTATAATAAATTGCTGCGCTTACCTTGCCTTCATGTTATTGTCATTGTGTTTATTCGATCTTAGTTAAATGGGGTTGCTGGTTTGATCGTTATTGCATGCGTATTGCGTCTATACAATAAATTGTCCCAGTTGCTTACCTTGTGTTTTGTTTATCATGAGCCTATTCAGAAGAGCAAATAGTTGTGCCCACCTTGCCTTCATGTTGCAAAACTGTACTTAAAGCTTATTGTTTGATGTGTGTTATAGTAGACTCATTCAACCAAGGAGATAGTTGCGCCTACCTTGCCTTCATGTTGTGAAGTTGTACCAGGTTTACTGTTTATTCGTTTGTTTTAATAAACTTCTTCCCGGATTAGCAAATAGTTGCGCCTCCCTTGCCTTCATGTTGTGAGCCCGCACCTGAAGTTTATCGTACAATACATTCCTGCTCCATTTCCTCATGCTCTGTTTCTTGAGGAAATTGGATAGATTTAAAGAAGTTAGCTTAGTTGTAGTTAGATGATCTGCGAAACTAGAAAATACTTAGCTGCAACGTTCTAGGTTTTCTTAACCTTGTGCCTCTACCAGCTGAGAACAAAAAGATAGGATTTAGTTTAGTTTTCTATTTCATGCATTCCAGCACAATGAGGGAGCTTCCCCTCCTAATTTGAAGAGCACTCATTACGTAGTGTGCATAGCTATACGTACAAACTCACACTCCAGAGGTGTTAGTTCTTACGCCAACAAATTCTAAGGCACAGAAGGAAGAATGTCTGGCAAGGCAAGCACCAAGTCCACCCAACTTAGTATGAAATAAATTCTTAAGGCATGAATAAAATACAAAATGGCAGAGAGATCTTCAAGTTCGCCCAACCCAGAAGGAGAGAGAATTTGAAATTTTTGACTAAGTCAGATGTCTGGCCAAGTACAAAGTCCGTCTTCTAATAGGGAAGCATGTCCAAGCATTGGTGAAGTCCGCCATGAAGGTGTCCAGCCACAGGGTCAAGTGCGCCTAGAGGAGAATGTATCTCGTTTGGCCAGCTTCAAAGTCCACCCTTGGCATGAAAATCTTGAAGTTTGGCCCCCTTTCCAGCATGGTAAAAGTTTCTAAGGCATGGAAAAGGCGTGACTGGCAAGAAGACTCCAAAGTCTGCCCTCAAGCAAGATGGAAAATATCTAAGGCATGAAGTGCTTAGAGGAGAGATGTGAGATGGCAAAGAAGCTTCCAAATCCGCCCACCCAAGAGGAAAATTGGAAAATCTACTGAGAAGTCCGCCCAACTTTGGAGGCAAGGAAAATTTCTAAGGCATTGGCAAAGTTCGCCAAGCATGAGAATGTCTAAGCACTCACCAAGTTCGCCTAGTATGAAGATGGCAGGCCGAAGACAAAGTCTGCCTAGAAGGAAGTGCACATGGTCTAGCCAAAGATGAAGTCCGCCAAAGCATGTCTAGCCAACCTTGAAGTCTGTCATGCACTTATCCAAGCCAGCTTCAAAGTCCGCCTTGTCCAAGACATAGCCAAGTCCGCCAAGGAGAAAGAAAACGGATTGGTTTGCCAATGAGGAAGTCCGCTCAAGCATAATAGAAAAATGGCATTTCAAGTCCAAAGTCAGCCAAGGTCAGAAACAAGCATGGTAAAATTTGCCAAGAGGAAAAAAAAAAAAGGGGGGGCTAAGTGTGGAATTTTTCTACAATATAAGTACCAAATTTTGACTAAGTGTTGGAAAGAAAATGGGAAAATTGAAGAGGAATAAGGAGGAAATGAATAAAATTCTTGCCCAAGGATGGAGTCTGCCCTACTTAGCACAAGCCACACTCATAATTGAAGACAAATCCACAGGCAAATTTCATTCGAGCATAAAGATGGCCAAAATCTTGGCTAAGTATTGGATGGTCCACATGAAGGCGTTACAAAATGAAATTGAATAGCCAAAATTTGGCTAAGTATGGGAAATACTTCACAAAGAAAGTTCCAATTTCCTCCATTGTGGTGAAAGCACAGGAGAGTTCTTCTCCAAATTCAAGGCACTTGAAGGAATTTCAAAGCAATCAGGAAGGAAAAGTTCAATAACTGCTCCAAGGGGAGACTTCCAAACTTCAAATGCAAGTGAGAAGAAATCAAAATCCCGAAGGAAATCCAAGATCAAAGCTAGGAAGGAACAAACACAAAGGACAAAGTCATTGGCAAAGAAAGATATTCTAAGGCAAGTGCATGGAAAAAGAACAAGGAGACCAAGGAGGACATCCAACACGCTGAGGTGGTGCCTCGTCATCTTCCAACCAATCAAATTGTTCCAAGTCAACATGTCTAAGTTCAATGAACCTGACTTATCTATGGAGTTGGTTTATATTTAGCAAGAAGGACAAGTGTCCCAAAATGTAATTTTCTTATTGGTCGAGAGGTAGTTAATTGTGACGAGCCCTAATTAAGGTTTTATTTTGTAATCTCGGCCGCTGATTCAAAATCAATATTGGCCATTGAATTGTAATTGAGGAGCCTATAAATTGAGCTCTCCCTTCATTTGTAATGTGTGAAGTGAGTTGTATGAGATTGTTGCGACAAAACTATTTCCGTTTATAAAAGCTCTAATACATGATTTGTTTAGAACAACTTTTGTTTTCAAATAGTGTGCAAGGTCTACATCTTCTCTTTCAACATCTAGAGTAGAGTTAAATTAGTATTTCATTTATATGTTGTTAGTGAATGATAGATTTGATAGCAGTGGTGGATGAAATTAAGCTCATACTTTTGTTGGATGGATGATTTGCATTCAATGTGTAAAGTTAGCCTGAGCTATTAAGTTGTGGATGCTTAACTTCTGTTTGTTTTAATTATCAATTCAAACATGAAAATCATTATCACCTCTGTTGAAGATTGCACCCGCTTTGCGTAAGTTGTCCTAAAGGAGGCGAAACAAAGTGCGGTTACTCCAATTTTATCTCGTCACTGCCATCTCTTGAGTTCTTAGGCATAGCTTAGACTTCTAAACCCTTATCTTTTTGCCTTTTTTTTGGAAAACCTAAAATACCCATCAGAAAGAGCCTTCAATGATAAAACTGTCTAAGTCCTCAACTTGCAAACAAATTTAACGTAAGTCTCCTTGTGATTACCAGCAAATCACAATGCCCACTGGCCTTATCCACATGTCATGACCTGATCAAAGAAACATTGGAGTTATTGCACTATCTTCTTAGTATTTGCATTAACTTTTCAAGAGAGGATAAAGTGTCCTTGGGCATTTTATTCTGTGTTCGGTGGGTATTCAAAACACACACCAACAGGTCCACCACCCAAAATCAGGAGGAAATGGGAAATGAAGCGGTTGGATACTTTGAAGAGCTCATGAATAGACCCAGCGAAAGTAATGAGGAAAACAAAAGAAGATTACTAAATAGCATACCCGTAGTGGTGAGTCAAGAAATGAACTCACAGTTAAATAGACCAATTTCAATGGAAGAAGTCAAAACAACGACATTTCAATTACATCCAGACAAGGCTCCCGGCCCAGATGGATTCCCGACTTTGTTTTTTCACAAATTTTGGGACATAATTGGAGAGGACCTACATAATGCTGTAGAAGAATCAAGGAAGAAATCTTCCAGACTAGGAGCAACCAACCATACCTTTTTGGCATTAATTCCCAAATTAAAGAACGCAACAGCTATGAAGGAATATAGACCAATATCCCTTTGCAACACAGTGTATAAAGTAATCACAAAGGCAATAGCCAATAGGCTCAAGCCCTTACTTAAAGACATTATCTCGGAAGAACAGAGTGGCTTTGCTCCTGGCCGATCCATAGTGGAAGGGATTATTATTGTGCATGAAGCCATACATATGTCAAGAATGACTAAACAGTCCAATATGGTCATTAAGCTGGATGTAATGAAAGCCTATGACCTGGTGGATAGGTCCTTTCTTTTGGAAGTCTTAAGGAAATTCGGCTTCTGCAATGAATGGATAGAGTGGATTAAGGCCTGCATTGAAAAAGTCAAATTCTCAGTTCTTGTCAACGGTGAAGCAAGAGGTTTCTTTGCAACTAGCAGAGGTATTCGTCAAGGGGATCCCCTCTCCCCTTTTTTATTTATTATAATGGCAGAAGCTCTAGGAAGAAGCATCACCCAACAAAGGATGATCGGAAAATGGACAGGGATAAAGGTTGGAGCAGGTACAGAAAATGTGACACATCAACAATTTGCTGATGATATAATGTTGTTTGGAGAAGCCACAAGGAAAGAAGCAAGAGTCATAAAAGCCACAGTGGAAGAATATAGCAAGGCATTAGGGCAAAGAATTAACTGGGCAAAATCTGGGGTATATTTCATAAACACTAACATCACCCTCCAAAACGACATAGCAAGAACCCTGGGCCTAAGAAAAGCAAACTTCCCAGGTAGATTCTTGGGGATACCTCTCTTCAGAGGTTTAAATAAAATCTCATACTGGGAAGACCTCATCAGATCATACAAGAAGAAATTGGAAAACTGGAAAGGGAAATGGCTTTCTTCGGCTGGAAGAATTGTTATGCTCAAGGCCGTCCTCTCTTCATTGCCAATATACTCTATGGCATGTATGAAGCTCCCAGTGGCAATTGAGGAAGACCTGACAAGAATATTCTCTAAATTTTTTTGGTGTGGGGCAAAAGATCAGAAAAAGCTTCCGCTGGTAGCATGGGATCAAATAGCAAAGCCTAAGGAAGTTGGAGGAACTGGTATCAGACAATTAATAACTATGAATGTGGCCATGGGGGCCAAGTTAGTCTGGGGCATGTATATTAAAGAAAATAAAAAATGGGCTAGAATTCTACAAAGAAAATATTTAGACTCCTTAGACCCAACTAGAATAATCACAGTAAAGGACCCCCCAAGGGGATCAGTTATTTGGAACTTCATGCTAGAATGTAGGGACATTATAACCAAACATGTGACATGGGAAATCAGAGATGGCAACAAGGCATCCTTTTGGGAATATTCGTGAGAAGGTCTCTTGGCACTGACACTCAATCAGAATCTACAAGTAATTAAGGAGGAAATAGAAAGGAAATGGGGTACAAAGGTAGAAAAATATGGATTAAAGCTTAGGAGGGGGGAAAGTTTGATATGGGAGTGGAAATCCTTTGAGGAATTGGAAGCGCCCGAGGATCAAAAAAGGGAATTATGGAGGCTATTGAAAGAAAGACAACTCACTCCCAGAAATGAAACAGATGTTATCAGGTGGTGTGGCTCCATATCTGGAAACTACAGTGTGAAACAGGGATATCAGATCAAGGAGAACTCCTTTTCAAAAGAAGTTTGGCCGATCCATCTCTTTTGGGATAAAAAATGTCTCCCAAAAGCAGGAGTATTTGCCTGGTTGGCAGCGCAAAAACGGATACTTACAGTAGAACGTCTGAAAAAATATGGCATCCAAGGCCTTGGAAGATGTGAGCTTTGTAGAAACAATGAGCAAAGTGTGGACCACCTGCTGCTGCAATGTGAGATGGCGCAAAATTGCTGGAAATGGATGATGAGCAAGCTAGAATTTCAAAGTCCAATCCCCCAAGATATCTTGACTTGGCTAAAGATGTGGCCAAAGAAGAAAGAAAAAGAGCTATTCTCAAGCCTTTGGTGTATCACCCCATCAATAATCATGTGGGAGATTTGGAAAGAGAGAAACAGGAGGGTCTTTCAAGGAAAGGAAATGAACCAGGATACTTTGATCAAGAAAGTAGAAACTCAAATAGTTGAGCTAGTGAACAAAGCAGCCTCCCAAAAGGCAATACAAAAACGGTCATTTACCCATTGGGATGAGAAAATAAAGAAATGCTTTGAAGGACTCAAAATACCCCCTATGCAAAATTCGGAAGAGACGAAAAGGAAATTAGAACTAAGAAAGTAGACAAAATGGATTGCCCCAGAAGGGGGATGGATAAAAATAAATTTTGATGGGGCATCCTATGGCAATCCTGGGCCTAGCGGTATTGGCTGCATAGCAAGAAACCATAAAGGAGAAGTAATAGGAGAAAAGATAGAGTTTATAGGATCATCCACCAACAATATAGCAGAATTCAGAGCTGCTCTAATGGGACTAGACTTAGGCCTTGAAATTCAACAAAATAGAATTCATTTGGAAGGAGACTCCTTACTAACAATAAATGCGATTATGCGAAACGAGGTCTAGTGTTGGAGGCTAAATATATGGCTTATAGCAATTAAATTTTTTTTGGATAAAGTCACAAAATACAAAATCTCGCATATATACAGGGAGGGGAATGAATATGCAGACAAACTGTCAAAGGAGGCGGTCAATCTAAGGAACACATAAGTTGAAAGGATAAACTATGATTAAAGGAAGAATGGAATAAGTGGGATAAAACAACAAAAATTTAAAGTGGATCTAATCAACAAAAGGAAAGGCCACTCGAAGTTGGAGAATCCATAATGAGGGGTCATAAAACCGACTCTCAAACACAAGAAATGGCTTAGTATGCAGCATGGTCTTCTCAGTAAAAATAGTAGGGCTCCACCCAGGGTACCCCTGACTCACTCAACGGTGCCAGAACCCATAGAAAAATGAGTGGGACATGCTCGCAAACACCCCGAATTCTGGCAGCTACGGGTTGGAAGCATTCAAACGGATGATCCGGGTTGGCTGTGGTGTTCTATCACAGATAAGGGATCGGTTTCAAACCTGCAAGTGGAGGACATTATGTCAGAGGCTTCAAAGGGGGTACATGTATTTGATGAAAGGGACAGATTCAAAAAGTGTGGCTTCCTTTCCATCATGGCTGCTGCACCGAAGGATCGATTAAGGAATTGCTGGCTGGTGGAAGCGGATCTGGAGGCGGGTGAGGTTGTAGACGTGGTTGCAGAGGAAGAAGAGTAAGGGAATTCACATAAATGTGTAACTGCAGGGATCGTTGGGTCTGAATGTAGATGGCTTAGGATTTCTTAATGATATAAGGATGTGTTCTTGACAAAGGGACTGGCCCCTGGCCAAAAACTCCATTAAAATGTAAAATTTCTACCATTTTATAAAATCATAGAGCTGCCTGATGCAGTACTTAATCTATCAAAATAAATAAATAAATTTAAATTACTATTTATTTTTATATTAGTTTTCTTTACATATTTATAATATTATAATAATTTAATATTTATATTTATATTTTTAATATTCATTTTATTTATTTATTTGTATTCTAATGTTTGGGTTTTAACCTTTTAGTGTTGCAATTTCGGGGACATGACAAAAACACAACCCTAACAATCAAATATAAAAATAAATACAATATAGGTACAAGAGCAAAAAACCAAAACATGGCAAGGCCATGAATTTCTCTGGCAGTGAGCAGTTGAAACAAAAAAGCCAATGAAATCAGCTACCAAACCCAACCACAAGGGAGCAACAAAAATCCTTACTTCTGCCATAAAACCATAAAAAAAGAACAAGAAGAATGGAGTCTAACAAATTCCTTATCTACCCATGCTGTCATCTCCTTCCAAATTCCAGCTTGTGAGGTGCTAATCTTACCCAACATTCATCCCTTCTCCACCCAAACCAAAAGAGGGACCTAGGGTCAAGGGGTTCAAAGTTGGGAACTTCACACCATGAAAAGTATCCTCTCTCTAATGCCTTAACCAATTTGCCATTCTAGAAGGAGGGGAGCATGAAGGAGCTAGAAACTTCTAGGTGGCCATGGGTATGAGTAACCATTCAATGCTCCATCACCTTATCAAGATTATAACAAAACTCTTTTACTTCCCCAAACTCTCTGTACACCACCAATGTTCCCTTGCAAGCCAAAACCAACTCATCGCTAGCTGCCACTACAAGAGAGGAATGTTTGATCACTTTTCCATAAGCGTTGCACATAGAGAAACATCCTCTTCAAATCGAAGGGGAAGAAAGAGTTTCAAAATCCAAACACAATGATCTAACTAAAGGTACCATCTCCAGTTTGTAGATAAAATCATTTCTAATTGAAGCTTTAGACTTCGTCAGTCATGAAATTCCCTAATTTGAGTCACCAAGCATAGCCTTGACAAACCCCAATGCCATCAATTATGAACAATTGAAAATGGAGTGAAGGCATTGATTAGAGACTCAATTGCATCTTCACCATCAAAATAGTGAGGTCACACATGCTAGTAGTAATAGCATTCTATCTTCACACAGACAACATAAAAACTCAAATACACGTCGTTGCCACCAAAAGTCTGTCATGCTCTCTTTTTGATGGATGTTGGATGTCATGTGCCAACAAATACTACATGGAAACCATATGGCTCCTCCAACACAAGGATTATGAGGGATTAAAAATTAAATTTTCTTTTGACCCCATCCATGAATACAAATCGCCATTGAAAAGGGCCATTAGTAGATCTTGATTAGTAGTGATTGGCCAAGAGATCAACTACAGAATTTGCCTCCTAGAGGCTATGAGAAAAGCCGATTTCCTTGAAAGTCTAACATAAAGCTTGGGCTTCTTTAAAGAATCTTCCTACTTTCCAATTTGGGCAAGAATCTTTTTAGAGACCATTAATCACAATTTGAGAATCTCCTTTGATCCATAGGCATTTATGTTTGAGGGATCAAACAAGTGCAATGCCCACAATTGCTGTCTCTCAGTCAACTTATTATTTGTAGCCTTCTCTAAAAAGGGAGAGCCTTTTTGAATGAAACCCCTTTCCTCATTATGAAGAATGACTCTTGCTTTGGCTTTGCCTTGCCAAAGTTTCCCTTGGAAACACCCTCAAAGTTCAATTTTGTGAAGCTAGTCATCAGTTTATGCCAAATTGTCTTAATTGTCTTAGACTGTTTATCTCGATATTTGATAATTATAATCATAGTTTAACTACTTGTTGGGTACCTACTAGTTTTGTTGAAGTGTGGGTTTTTTTACCTACTAGTTTTTTTGAAGTGTGGGTTTTTTTGAGGTTTACTCACTGAATTTTTTGAATGCATTTTTGGCTAGCTTTGTCCTTTGACTTGCGTGAGTACTCAGCGAGTTCAAGGACAAAGTTTTCACTGTGCTTAAATGGAAACCTAGATGTAGAAAAAATGCAGAAAACACAAGATTTCAGCATGGAAAATGTTTTTCATATTATAAGCCTGATACACCTTATAAAATCTAGTGATTTGTAGCTTGTCTAGATATGCAATTTTTGATAATGACTTTCAAAGACAATCATCATAAATTTATAATAGTATCAGCTAGCTGTTGTATTTGCATGATGATACAGCTTTGAACTCTATTAACTATTTGTACTCAAATCTAGTAGAAAACACTTCCCCAACATTTTATAGACAAGTTGCCAAATTTTGCTAAGTCAGAAATTTTTGTTTTGCTGAGTTCAAGTATGGGAACTATGATTATAATTACAATAAAGACAATTAAATTTTAAATCATGATCACTTGGAGATGGCTGATTGAGATTGGGAGTGGAATGCATTATTATAAAAACATGGTACAGGGGTGCTTGGAGATGACTATATTTTCAACTAATTGATAAGAAAATTTTGTCTTTGTACTTTTACTTCTTTGGGATTTGATAAGAAAATTTTCTACCACAAAAAAATGGTAATTTTTTAATGCAAAAAATAAAAAATTACAAGCCTCTTAGTGTATTTCTTTACTTCTTTTAGCTTTTGTGAATCACATATCAGCACTATAGGAAAACCCAATGTAATTTGCATGATATTTCTGAGAAACCTCTAGAGGAAGTTTCTCATGTTTAAAGGGATACTTCTAGAAGTCCTATAGAGATGTAAAGAAACTTCATCTGAAGTCTCCTAATTTGGAGATGTCTCCACATGGGTCTCTGAGATAGGGACAATGTTTCTGATATGGGATATTAGAGTATAAGTGATAGGTGAGTCATGGTATTCATATAAATGTGTAAGATTTATGGTGAGGAAGGCCATGTGGTGGGTGACGTTGATGATTATTTGAAGGTTTGCTTTCTTTATTGGCCAAAATGGTGTACATGATTTAATATTCCACTTTGGTCTCTCAAACCTGTTGAGTGTTTTCTTTTACATTTGGCAATGTCTGTTTCATTTGCATTGTTTTAATCAATCATTAAAATTGAGTAGGAATGAATCTAGCAGTGTAATGTGTAAAAAATAAGATAGTATTTTTGTTCCTAGAACATTGAAATATTTCTGAGGATTTCTTTTACCTTTTGGATGCATGGCACACTCAGGCGTGTTCACAGAACTTATTCAACATATGCAAGTCAAAGGAGTTCAGGTATTTATGGTTTTGCTATGATCAGAAACTACTAATTTTAAATGGAGTAAAACACTCATTTTTTAAATAGAAGGCTACATTTTTTTGGACAATAAATTTTCTATTGACATGAAACAAAAAAGGCACCAGCTCCCAAAATACAACCAGAAAGCACAAGAAGTGAAAACTCTGCTAAATCCAAAGATGACTAGGAGTAACAAACTAACTAGTAGGTAGGCCAATCAGACTCATACAGAAGAGGCTATGTGGTTGGATTAATTTAAGTCAGTTTTAGGCTCATCGGAGGTATTTTCATGTTGATGATGCTAGCCTTGTTTACTTAAATGACCAAATGAAAGCAGCAGATGTATCTTCCATCACATACTGAAGAGTGTTATGCAGTTCTCTATGATAAATCATGTAGGTCTGGGTTTGGATTATTTTTCTATCTCAACCCAAAAGTAATATCAGCCTGACATAGAAGTTTGGGTTTTTTCCCTTTTTCTGACTGAACAAAGGTGCAATATGTGTGTAATTGTAGTATTGGTGCTAGATTCTCTCACATGCGCTAAGATGACTGATTACTCATAAAAGCAGTTGTAACATGAGACCAACCTTTTTCTATTGGTTGTTCTACTTTAACTTAAAGTCTAAAGATTATATGGTCCCAGGTTTGTTTGGGTTGGCTTTTTAATGAATAGCCAATATGAAATAGTGGAATTATAATGCTGCCAACCAAGGCTATGAGACCCTCTTGCCTTGCTTGAACTTGTAAAGTAAAACATTTATTTTCTATATAGAAGCTTGAGAACAATGATAGCACAATACATTACAAACATTATCGGTGCTTGGATCCAATCCAATTTAAGGATGTCATAATTTTTCATCTTGATTTTTCCCTTGAATTTTAGAATCTATAGAAAATCCTCCATTAATGGATACTGTCTTAATTGAAAAGATGTCTACTTTGTTGGGTAATATTATTTTATGCATTTTTGTGCTCAAGATAGATACCAAGAGTTACCCTAGATCCAGAATGAATGTTGGTGAGATGCCACCACTTGAGAAGTATTTACTTCATCAACCTGAGTCAGAGGTTATAAGAACTCAGTTCAATGAGGGGCAAAGATGCCATAAATTCTGAGATCACGTGGAGGATGCTGAACATGAACAGCAGTTGAACTACTCATTCAGAGACAGTCCCAAGAATCAATCCACAGAGCAAAGCTCAATCAGCCAAACAATAACAGTGCCAAAAAATTCTCTGCAGATCCCTTGGCAGCTCTCAGGATCTCTTTAGTAGTCCTCTTCTACTGCTAATGACTTCTCTCCTTAAAATAATAACAGCTACTCATCGACATCGGAATAGCAGAGAAAGAAAGTGAAAACAGACACTCAACCCTTAATCAGATCTTTCAAATTTTCAATCCCTCAGGGCGTACATTATTTCTTTCCTCATCTTTCTTTATGTGATCTGAATTAAGTTTGTAATTCAAGGGACAATACACTGGCTGTAGAATGTAATTTATAATAAAAAAACAAAGCTGAACAATACTAGACTTGTCTAGCCAAATAGGATTTTATTTCAATTAAGGGTGTCTACAATGAAGGCAATCTCTGTAGAAGACATGCATGCTTTGAACTTAAATTCTTGATTCAAGTTCAACTATTTTATAGCTTTTCAATACATAAACTAAAAAGTTACTACAAATAGTAAATTAGGGTTCTTTGTGAGAATTGAAAAGTCACCCACTTGGTGGTGACTAGTGTCCTTCTTGGAGGTCAATAAGGACAAACTTTTTAGAAAAGTAGAATAAGTATTTGGAGTTATTTATTTTTGGTACCACTATTTGTTGAGGTTATAACTTATGCATTGTAGCCTGGAATTCGAACTTTGGATATGGTTTGGAAAGCTTAGGTCATGAATGAGTTTTAATGCACTAAAGAAATGCTTCTCAACTCATAATGGCATTTGGACAAACTCTCATGGGAAAATTCCACTTTGAAGGGCTTCAAAGATGCAAAATAAGAAAATGCTGTATTTTTTTTGGAAAATTTCAGAATTATGTCCAGAATTGTTGCTTGGGTGACTTGAGTTGTTCCTTGGATAATTTGTTTATCCTTGAGAAGCAATAGGTCCTATTGCTCCTTATAGTACCAAACAAGGTAACTTTCCTTGAATTTGCTTCATGGTGAACCATTTTCCCTTATGCAAAACATGTCCAGCCTTAACCACTGAATGGAGTGAAATTTGTTGATTCTTCATTTCTTCAACCACTATATCAATGATTGTAACATGCCCATTGTTCTACTCAGTAACTTTCCTATGTTTTAACCTCAAGTAAATTGTTTAAGCATCTAACCATTATGAGGAATAAAGTTTTTCTTTTCAAATATAAAGATAGCACGCACATTCGAAATAAACATCTTTCCAAACTTTCCCATTGCATTATATCAAGTATTACAACTTTCCAATGTATTGATTTCATAGTATATAATTTCATGAAAACATTTCTCTTTTACAATTTTTCCATAGTAATGGATACAAAAATACATACAAGGCTCCATTGAGCTTACTAACAATAGATATACGAATGGTTCAGGTGCCCTCCATCAAATCTTGGTCGCCAATTGATGAGGAGAAGCATCACTCAAACGCTTTTCCACCAACCATGGACTTAACTGCGGTCCCCCGCACATCTACCAAACTTGGTAAGATGGCCCTACCCTTCGATGAAGAGATTGGTTTGGTAACCTCATAATAATAATGACCTTCCTTGAGCTTGGTCTTGTGTTCTACATATTTGGATCTGTCACACAGTGGCTACAACCTACCATGACATTACTTGCTTAGTATGTAAACTTGGATCACAGTGAACTGATAGTGTAAACAGTGGCAACTTACACTACTTTGGCCAAAGTATTCATCACCCCTAATTCAGGATGGACATCACATGCTCACCCACCTTCCTAGCTCGATTTGTATTTGACCATTCATATTCTATGCATAGGCTATCCCGTTTCACCATGGATTAATCTAACCCCAGGAACAACCTATTAACTCTTACGTTTACTATGACGCTTCTTCTAAGTAATTCAAAGTAATTCTACGACTCATCTATGTTAAGCATCCACTATTTAAGTTCTATCTATAATATAGTATTTAATGCTACTATAAACTATAGAAGTAGAAATCGGGTAAAAATCGTAAAAATCGCGATTTTCAAAAAATCTGCAGAGTTCCCGATTTTTACCCAAAATAAATCGCGATTATTTTGGCAGTCAACGCCATGAAAAAAACGTGAAAATCGTTTTAAAATTGCATTTAAATCTGCAAAAAATTGGCAAAAAACAGGATAAAAATCGTCGAGAAAAAAAAACCCTAAAAAGCACCCGTTTTTCTTATAAAAACGTTGTCGTTTCTCCTTCATCAACATCGTGCGACAACTTCTCTCAGCTAGACTCGAATTTTTGAAGGCGTCTATCATTAATTTGAAGGCGTTTATTGAATTTTTAAAGGCATTCGTATTTCTTAAGGCGTTTCAAGAAGTGTTGGAGGTGTTTATCGAATTTTTGAAGGCGTTTTTGAACAACGTGAGCAGCAGCAAAGTCGTGGACTCTCCACAGACATGAGCAACAAAGTGTCGCGGGTTTTTCATTGTTTTCGACTCCTCATTTCTTTTATTCTTGTATGAATTAAATTAGGTTTTTATTAATATGAATTAAAAATTTAACTCAGTTTTTTTTTTTCTCATAATAATTCTTATTAATAAATAAATAAATAATTATGAATACATATAATTTTTTTTATGCTGAATAGTGAATACCATTTTAATGAGTTAAATTATTATAATTTATGATAATTATTATAAATAATGCAATTTATAATTTAACTCATAAAAATGGTATTCACTATTCAACATTTTAAAAATAAATTATAATGTATAATAATTTAACCCAACTTTTTAATATGTATGCATATTTAATATTTTTTAAAATGTTGAATACCATTTTAATGAGTTAAATTATTATGAGTTAAATTGTTAAATTATAAATAATACCAATTTTATTTTAAAAATCAATTGTGTAATCATAAAAAATAATATCTCCTTATATTTTGCACATGCTAAGAATCATTCTAATTTATCTTTTAATATTTCCCTTTGAATTTTATGTCCTAGACATAGCAACAAACAGTCAAAAATCCAAGAAAATAGTCAAAAATCCAAACTGTTCTAGACAAAAAAAGAGTCAAAAATCCAAACTGTTCTAGACATAGTAGCAAATAGTCAAACTTTACATGCCTTCAATGTTCAAACTTCAAACTTTACCATTCATGCCTTCAAAGTTCAATCTTTCTAGTGGCCTTTGATGGCAAAGTAGACTGAATTAAAACTTTTATTGCAGATTTGATCATAATGCCACGTCCAAAAGATTTTGCATGGACACATTATACTTCAGTTTCGGGTACAACGAAGGTTAAATGCAATTGGTGTAAGAGTGAAATCAGCGGGGGCATTTATCGTTTCAAATGGCACTTAGCAAAGGAGCCAGGAAATCACAACACTCCTTGTATAGCATGCCCCACAAATGTCACTCACCAGGCACTAAGGCTCTTCATGCAATTCCTGAGAACAAATAAAAAAAGGGAAGAACCGGGGTTGAAATAGGTTCTAATTCTACAAATAGTAGAGGGAATTAGGGTCATGATGATGGTGCAAGTGAGTTTTTGAGGGAATCAGGGTCAACACATTCTTCTACAACGCATGGCCCAAACACAGGTGTAGGAAACATTAATGTTTTCTTTGCACCTCGTACTACACCAGGATCACAAACCACTTTGGAGAGTACAGGGTGGAGGAAGAATGTCCATGAACAAGCAAGGAAGGCAATTGGAAACTTTTGGTACTACTCTAGCTTTCCATTTCATGTTGCTAGATCACCATATTGGCAAGGTATGGTGGATGCTATTGCAGCTGCAGGTCCCGGGTTCAAAGCCCCATCTTACGAGACATTGAGGGTTGGTATGCTCAATGATGCAGTACGGGATGTTACAGATGTTCTTACAGAGCATAAACTAGAGTGGGCAAAGACTGGTTGCACCATAATGTCAGATGGATGGACAGACAGAAGGAATCAAACCCTTATTAACTTCCTTGTCTCTTGTGAAATTGGCACTATATTTCTAAAATCCCTGGATGCATCCGATACTATCAAATCTGCAGCTGCATTGTTTGAGATGTTTGATTGTGTGGTACAAGAAGTTGCGCCACCAAATTTGGCTCAATTTATTACAGACAATGCTGCTGCTTGTGTAGCTGCTAGTAGACTCTTGACAGACAAATACCCTTCTATATTTTTTACCCCATGTGCAACACATTGCTTTGATCTAACCCTTGAGGACATTGGAAAACTTGAATGGGTTAAGGAGGTATTGCAAAATGCCCGCAACGTTATAAAATTCATTTATAATCACACGAGGGTTTTGTGCATGATGCGTTTTTTCACAGAGGGCAGGGAGCTGGTTCGACCAGGGGTGACAAGATTTGCAACACACTTCCTTGCACTACAGACTCTATGCCAACAAAAAATGAATTTGAAACGAATGTTTGTTTCAAATGAGTGGATGGAGTTTGGCTTCGCAAATCTAGTAGATGGCATAGCAGTGGCAGACTATATGTACTCTTCTACTTTTTAGGATGTAGCTGAACAAGTTGTAGAGTTTTCAGAACCTCTAGTAAAAGTCTTAAGACTAGTGGATGGGGATAAATCCCCCATGGGTTATTTGTATGAGGCCATGGATAGGGCCAAGGAGGTGATGAGGGGTAGGATGCAAAATGACAGGGACAGGTATATGCCATTATGGGACATAATTGATAGAAGATGGGATCAACAGATGCATTGTCCTCTCCATGCTGCAGGATACTATCTTAATCCGAGTTTGTTCTATAACCCTTCATTTAGACGTGATGATGGTGAGGTAACACAGGGCTTGTTCATGTGCATGGAAAAAATGTTTGATACCAAAGAACAATTACAGGCAGCTATGGGTGAGTTAGCAATGTACAAGCAAGCAAGGGGTTTTCTCTTATCTATGGCCACCATCGAAGGCAGGAATACCTTGCTACCAGGTAGACTCTATAAACTTGTGGTAGTCTCTCTATTTTGTGGACATGATCATTAAGTGTTAAGATTATTTTAAGATATTCTTACATGATATCATCTCCATGTAATGTGTTTTTGCAGCACAATGGTGGGATTATTTTGGTCATGAAACCAAAAACCTTAGATGGGTGGCGAGACGCATTTTGAGCCAGCCTTGTAGTTCATCCGCCTGTGAGCGTAGTTGGAGTGTTTTTGAACACATACACTCCAAGAAACGCAATCGGCTAACACAACAACGGATGAACGACTTGGTGTTTGTTCACCACAACCTCCGCTTGAAGTTGAAGAAAGCTCAAGGTTAGACTTTCAATATACTTTCAGTTAGTTGAAATTGTATTCATTATCTTATTCACTTGTAAGGCCAAGACTAATTTCTAAATGGACAAAAACAGGTACTGTTGAGGATGACGAGCCAATTGACCTTGATGAGATTGATCCAAAGAACGATTGGATTGCTGATGAATTTTCTTATGACTCTGAAGATATCGAGTTACTACAAGAGGCTCAAATGCCTAGTCACGTGTTTGAACATGTGCCTAGAAGCACTAGTGGAGGAGCTTCATCATCAGGACCTGCTGCCCTCTAGCGTAGTTGTCATTGGCTACATTTGATTTTTCTAACTTTGTACTTAGATTAAAGGTTGACTTTGTACAAAGTTATACACTATATTGTAATTGACATTTTGTCATATGTCAACATCTACTTATTATCTATGAAGTATATTTTGTGCAATGCATTGATGCAATGTAATCAGCGATATGAATATAAACAAAAAAGATCTAATTTCTACAATTCACAATTTAAAATCTCTATTTTATTTGCTCTCTATATCTCTATGCTATGGAAATGACCTTAAGTTAAAAACAAAAGTAGGTTTTGACTATTTTTCTACATTTTTATATGTTTTTTTACAAATCTGATTTTTTCACGATTTTTCAAAAAATCTTGATTTTTTGGTTTGCCAATTTTTTCCCCAAACGATTTTTGCTGCTATGCTATAAACACCCATTCCTTATTACAGAATATATAGATTCACTCAAGCATAAAAGATCCTTAGAGTAGGTACATCAAGAAATCTTTCATTTTCACATAAACAGCAAGAAACTTTTCATTTTCACATAAACAAGAGAATAACCTTTCCATAGTAAATAATTAAACAAGTTTCCCAAACAAGGCAAATAAAGCCACATTTTTTTCAAATTCATACAAAACATAAAAGAGCAGAAATCAGCATGCCTGTTTATGCAAAGCTCCAATTGATCAAACTAGATTACTAGCTCAGCCTTCCCAAAATCAGCAAGCAATTCCCAACTATCTCTCTTCCACTCACCAAAAACTTACTCTAAAAAACCTCTCACAAACTCTCAAACTCAGAAAATCTAATTAACAACAACGCATAAAATAAGCATCAAGAGTGCATAATGCGTCCCAATTGAGGGAGAAAGCTCCTCTATTTATACACAAATGTGAGCAACAATAGGCTAGAAACAAGCTATCAAAGATGACACTTCTCAATCCAAAAGGTTCAACTCAACATGAAGAAAAAAAGGTGGCAGCTAAAATCATTGCATAGTAAACACATGCACAACCAGATTTCACCATAAAGAATGAGTTGTTCATTCTAATGCACAACAAGAATAACTTTCAGAAATGCAAGGTTAATGTTTCCATAGGTCGACCCATTTTTGGCCAGCTTCTCTTTTGACTATTTCCCATATTCCAATTTGCTTCATATGCTGGAATTCATATTGCAGTTTAGACTTCTATCTGGTTCACACTATTCATAGTTTGGTGCCATTAAAGCATCACGTGCCCTATTCTTTTGAGTTGCTATTTGATAAAGACCAGGTCAAAGTTTCCTGTACGTTTAGTATTCACGTTTCCTTTTTGTCAATACACACGCGTATATATATATATAAATCATGCTTTGATATTTAAACACATTCATAATCACATCGATCGACATATATATATATGTCTTTTGTCCATTCGATATTGCCATGCATATGAGTAATCCGTCCATGAGCATGCGTAGATACGTCTATCTACGTATACTCATGCATGTATTTACTCATGCGTATAAGTTTATCGTTGACACATACATACATACATACATACATACATATACATTTTATGTATTTATCCCATAGATTAAATATAAACACATAAAGAACTCACACATCACAAAGAGACTCTAAAACCCTAACTACTTCTAATCATACTCAAACAAGACTAAAGGTAACTTACTATTCCCCAAGCAATTGACCCGACTCGACTAAACTAGAAGTGAGTGTGTGAAAGCTTAGTTTAGGTCTTATTAAGGGTTACCAGACCAAGTTCTTCTCCTGAGTGATACTTCCCCTCTCTTCCGGAGGTTTGATTCTATTCCTGCATCCGACTTAGTACATTGAAATAGTAGTTAGCCGAAAACAATACATTCATTTGCATCATATATTTCACAATTAAAATCATTATATAACATCAAATTGAATAAAACATTTATTCTTCATATTTTCAAAATACATAAAGCATAAATACATTCATTTAAAGCATTTTCACCCAACTAGGTAAAAGTAAATAAGTAGTAACACAACAGGGTGTAACAATGATTTGATTAGTATTCATTTTTGTGGCATAGTCATGGTTTGGCTTTGTGCTCTGTAGTTGCTAGCAACATCTGATATGTCCATGAGTGGTGGGAAATATGGACAAAGTAATTCTACATTGAGTATTAGATGCAATTGAGGTAGGGTGGCAGGTTGAGTTTTAAATTTTTAATGCATTATCACTTGTCTACTTGATGATGGCAAAGGTCTAAGTTTCCCATTTGGACCATTGAGCCACTCTTTTTGAAGATGCAACCAGAAATTTTCTCCCATCTGAAAATGACAAATGACATAAAGCTACTCATGATATTTCTTGTATTTTTCACTGTTTTGCTGCAAAATCTTGTGAACCTGCTATCTTTGTCAAATGCATTCAACAGAGTTTGTTTTTTATCTAGTTCCCTTTTCACATGGGGTGAGGCCTCTTCCCACATGACATGTAGTGCTACAATCGATGCAATTGTTCAAGCAACAAATTTGAAATGGACTGTATCTTATGGAGCTGCCAAGGGCTTGGTTCTTTTCCGTCGTGGACAGCAGCATTGCTCTTCTTTCCCTTCCATGTTTTGAATGGTTTTCCCTCATTCTCTTTGGGCTGCTTCTTATCCTATTGTTGTCCTTTTTTCATAAGACTCTCCTCCATCTTTCCTTTTCTCTTTATCAATATAATTTCCCAATACACAAGCATCATCTAAATCAGTGTCATGTCCCCGAAATAACAAAACCATAAAAACCAAGTGTTAAAATACAAATCAATTAATAAATAAAATAAATAGCAATATTAATATTCAATATAAAATAAATGTGTATCATATCAATATATAAATATGAAATAACAAATATAATAATAATATATAGTCAAATTATTGTTATTACATTCTAGTATTAAATAACTTAGTATCAAAAATAATAATAAATAAATAGTATAATCATTACACATCAAAGATTGTAATACATTCGAATAAAATAATAATAAGATATTAGCAAATTGTTTTATTATTATACTTTAATGTTAAAATATGTTCAATAAAATAATAAAATGAATAGAAATCTGAAATATCATAATTATAGTAATAATATATTATTTTAAAAATAGATATTATTGTGATAATAAAGGCAGCAATTAAATCTAACAAAGGGATGTATTTTATGAAAAGTCGCCTCTTTCACCAAACAATACATTCCCCCCATGAGTCACCTACCTTGAATGGTATAAATAGAAAGAAGGAAAATAAGGAAGGGGGAAAAAACATGGAGGAATAGGATTTGCAATTTAGAACAGCAGCAACAATTATTGTTATGCATTGGAATATAGAACCATTTAATATATATATTATTTAATAGGCATGCAAGTATATATGCATAGATATAGATAAATTTTATAATGAATAATATGCAATGAATAAAGAATATATATGAATAAGGAAAGAATAATTATATAAATATATATATATGAATACTAATGGATATAAGTAAAAGAATAATTATATATATGTATATAAAGTATATATATATGTATAAATACATATACATGATTATGCAATAATGATACTTATAAGTAATGATGACTCTTTAATATAAACATAAGTAGATTATGTATATTAATGAATTGTCCTCATCCTATGATCAATTTAGTACAAGGTTGAAGGAAGCGAGTAAGGAAACATGGAGAGATATAGCAACTCAGGTGATGTACTCACTTAGCAATAATATTTAACATATTTTGAATATAATAAATAGGTATTTCTAATTTGATTATTGGTGTAATGTTTTCTTTAGTATTATCATGATGATAATGATGCTGATATTAACTTAAAGAATTAGTAATAAATGCAAATGTATTTGATTGCTAAAAGATTGTTTTCTCTGTGTTTGTAAGCCTACTAGGGTGGAAGGGCCTGAGACAGGTGGTGCCTAAAAACCCCACTTAACAATCCGTTGCGGCCATGGAGGGGTGGGGGTCCCACTTAACAATCCGCTGCGGCCATGGAGGGGTGGTAGGCCCGGAACCCCTTATAAGCTCCGCTGGCTTCCCCCAGTTGGTTGAGTGTCTTTCGAGGTGATGGCACAGGTAGAGAAAGTAGGTACAAGTGTTTCCTCTAAGCACGCCACTCCGAGACGTTCATATCGCTCGGGGCCAAGGGGTGGGTTGTCCTGATAGGACACTTGTGCTCTTGGGCTTAGATGGATAGCTTTGGGCGGCTCTACCCATGACACTCCTCATATGTCTTTATTATTGTTTTGTGATTATATTTATATTTGGATATCTAGATATTAATGCTAATAGATATATGTACATGTGGAAATATTAAATGCAAACTTCAATCCAAGATTACTTAGTCAAAGAGAACATTCATTTGGAAAAGAAGAAACCCTAAACCTGATCAACAAGTGAATTCTAGGGCAAAGTCGGGTAAGGGACATTACAATCAGCTAGCTTGGCTGTGATGACCTTCCTTCCTACCTAGGAATTTAGTGATGATATCTCCTTCTTCCAAGCCCATGATCAGCATCATGGTCTGCCTTTGAAAGTCAGTGGTGTAATCTTGTACACTTTGACTGCTTGCCTGCCTAAAGTGGAGCCATTTTATCTTTTGATCAGTCGCATACCTGATTGGATAGGAATTCTTCCTTAGAAGATCTTTAAAATCTCCCCAACTATAAGTTGCTGGTTTCCTTTTCTTTTGACATAAAAATAAGTAACTTTCCCACCATATAAGAGCATGCCTATTCATTTTCAATGAGCAAATGAGGTTTTTTGTATTTCACTCACATTTTGGATACTAAAATATACTTACATTTGCTTGATCCAAGTATCTAAGATTTCAGCATCTACTTGACCTTCCAAAGTTTTTGATTTCAATCCTGGTTTCAACTTTATATGGAGTAGGTCTAGCTCTTACCTCCATTTCTCTTTCATTGCAAATGTGATCATGGCCACCCTTTTCTTTTTCTTCTTCTCTCTTGTCTCCAATACCAAACTTCTTTGCCAAAGCTCAAACTAGGACATTGGTAGATAATTTGTCTTGTACCACTTAAGCTTGTTGTCTAATAGGGTGCTTTTGTTGCTGAATTGTCCATTTTTTGATGCTTCATTACTTGTTCTACATGGCTTTCTAAGGCCGAATCCCTGGTATTTAAATCTCCCATTTTTATTCTTTGATTTCAACGGTGAGTTCCCATGTTTGGATTCCCAGAACTAAATTACCATCACCTAAAGACCTTGTCACTGCCATGCAATTGATCTAACCCAAGCTTACCATGAGTTTGAATCCTCTTTGATATAAAAAATGATCCGTAATTGTGACAAATACATTCTGATTCAATTACTGAAATTACAATTAATCTAATAGCTTTCAATCAAATCTAATATTATAATTAAACCTGAATTCAGTGGTAAATGCAAGCAACACATTCAATAGACTCTGCACAGTTTTTCACCCAGGAAATCAATTTAGGAGGAAAAACCCAGATTGTGAGGTTTCAATGGCAGTCCTATTTAGTTTTATTAATTAACCAATGTATAGTGCAGAAAGAGGGATGGAATCTTTGCTATTCCTATCCTTCTTGTATGCTCATGAAACTTACCATGTGTTTTTATAGTCTGTGCCAATGCTTTGTGCTCCTTACTTGTCCAACAACCTTCTTTTGTATCTTGTCAAGTTCTACTCCCATGCACTGGAGTAGCCAAACTATCTTAGAGCTTGAGGAGTCAACCTTTCCATTTACCTTTTCTTTTTCAAACTTAGTGTGACGGAACTGTTGCTTTTGATGAGAACCACTATTGTAGATCTCAAAATCACCCTAGCATTTTCAGAATCGTCATGGCTGATTTTAGCGTCACCACTCTTTTACAAGATTGTGTTGGTAGTTTCACTTTCAATCACACAATTACAAAATTGCCACTTGATAAAATTGGTGGTTATGTTTGTGACAAAGTGAATATTTATTCTTGTCCAATTTTTGAACCAATCAACTTTTTGAAGCCTACAAACCTCCTTGATCTTTTTTAGATCACTAATTGTAATGTCCCTTTTTGGTCCATTCAAACATTCTTGGAAAGTTCCAAAATACTTGGAGAATGCCAACTTTATCAAAAAAGAACTTTGACATTGGTAGCGAGTTTAGGAAATCAAGATGAGTCAAATGGTACTTTTCGGATGCAGTTTCAACATTTTGGGAGCTCTCCACACTTCTTGGAGAAGTTTGCTATTTTTGTAAAGCACCAATTTTCATAATGTTCATTATCTTGAGAGCTTAAAAATATTTTGACGTGGTCAGAATTCATATTTGGTCTATTTTAATATTTTCCATAACCTTGAGTGGATGTGTAGAAAATAATTAAATAGTAAAATATTAAGTTGTCGAAAAAGTAAAAAATTAAAAGGCAACCTTATATTTAATCATTTAAAAGGAGTCTAAGTCACTTTATGGAGGGAAAATAAGAGGACACAAATAATAATATTTTATTATTCCAAGAAAGGGCTTACTAAAAGGGGGTTTTGAAGAAAGAGAACTCATTTTGAATATTTTATCAAACCCTTGATTATTTGGGAGACTGAACTAGCTTCATTCTTCAGCCAAAGGATGAAAACCCTAAAGGCCATTAGTTTTGTGGACGAAGACCCACGTAGCTGATCAGTGGATTCATATGGAGTTCACCGTTGTGCTGAACATTTGTTCCATTTGATTCTGCAGTGTTTGGTTATGAGATTTATGGAGTTTTGTGTTGAATATCTAGACAGCATTCCAAGTTTGCATTTTGTTTGGAGTTTCCAGTTTTGGAGTTGTGCTGAAGCAGAGAAATATGCTTTCTAGATCTATTCTTGTTTTCCAGAGTGCTGAAGGTAAAATTTATTGGAGGTTTGTAAACAAATAATAAATTTTATGGAGTTTGTGTTCTATGCTCTAGCTGTACCATATGAAGCGCAGATTCAGGTATTTTGTTGCTGGCCGCTTAGCTTCCAATTAAAAGAAATAATATTTGTTGGATATTTCAAATTGTGCATCAAACATATCAATCGCCACCTCCATTGGAATTTCTATTCATTAAGATTATTGGCCACTGCCTGCAAGGGATGCCTGGGAGTTGTTTGAAATTAAATATAAAACCTAAAGGGCATCATAGGTAGGAAAAGGGAAAAAAAAAGGCAGCTTTAAAGAGTCTCTTAGTGGAAGTAGGACTCCATAAAGTCAGCTGCAACACTTTTTGGAATACTTATGATGTTATTAGGACTCTAAAAGCTTGCTGTGCAGCCTTGAGTGGGTTGTAAATTTATCAAAATGCATCGCAGCTTTAAAAGGGAGCATTTTTTGAATTTATTTGGACTCTATGCTAGCTGCACTTGCATAGGACCTGCTGTTCAAGTCAACAAAGGGCTATGTGGGACCTTAAATCACCAATATGGAATTTCATGATGTACAACAAGAGAATGTCTTAGCTGAAAATGATGATGAAGTTGAATTTTCAGGAGCATCCACAAAAGAAGAAGAGTACATGGTTTTTCCTGAGAGTGATAAGATAGAAACAGATGGGTGCACAAGCTTCTTTGACAATAGGCAGGTTGACCTTCCAGATAATTCAATAGAAGGGTATGCTGATTTGGAGCCTGCTGAAATGATCAAATCAGCAACTGTTGATTCATTGCTTGAGCATAGTGCTATCATGTCATCTAACTAAGAAATTTGAAATGCAACAATTAGAGAGGTAGTTGATTTTGAAGGTGATATTGTTCCTACAGTAATGACAATTCAGAAATTTTGTTGTTTGGTGAGCCAAGTCACTTTGCTAATATAGATCAAAGGCCTAGAGAATTGCACGAATTGAAGAATCAATTTTTGGTCACAAAAGAAAAAGTGGTGCAAGTTTTGACAAGAGTTGATATAACACACAAACTCATCAAAGACCTCATTTGAAAATCCCAAATTGAGGAGAGGCAAAAAAGCATTGGAGGAGGAGCCTGTTAGATAATTGTCATTGATGTCAAAGCTTAAAGCATGCAAAAAGATATAAGAATCTGGTTAATGCATGCAAAAAGATATAAGAACCTAGTGTTAGAATGCTGCTGTGTTAGAAATAATTCGCATGTAAAAGAAGACAAAAGCATGGTTAAAGCAAATATAAGAGCAGCTGGGCGCCACCATGAAAATAATTCTTATGATAAGATTTAATAAGCTTTGAGAAAGGAAAGTAAATCACATAAAGCTGGCCGCCGCTTTTTAGAAGGAAATAGAAGGATAAGACGAAAGAGGAAAAGCAGATTTAATAGATGAGAATAGGAGGAAACAAGAAAAGAATGTTTGAGGATATGAGAGGATAAACCAAATCTGATTTATTTCATAAAAAGAAAGACTTAATGTGACATAAAAAAAAAGATTTGTCATAAAAAGAAAGATTTAATCTGACATAAAAAGAAAGATTTATGTCATAAAAAAAAGATTTAATGTGACATAAAAAGAAAGATTTAATGCAGATTTAGAAGCAGATTTGATAAGGTTTCATAATCAGATTTGGGCGCCCAAGTTATTTTAGAAATCTTCTATTTTGAGAATTTAAACAGCAGCTCATCAGCAGTTTTTTTTAATTGTTTAATTAGTTTCTAAAAAGAAAAATAAAAGGTACGGCTGCATGTAGTTTGCTTTTTTTTTGGACTAAGCGATTAAAAAGTTTTTTATTTTGTCTAAGAAAAGGAGAGTTTGTTTTTGATGAAGGCATGAATAGAGTATACAATTTTCGAGATGATATTTTTAGTGATTGAAGATTAGAGAGAAAGTGTGATGAGTAGAGAAAAAAATGCAGATTTATGAAGAGAGATTGAGCAGAATATATAGAAGTTTTTTCAAGTAGAGTTTATTGGAGGTTGGTGCCTCATATTGAGTTAGTGCTCAGAGGGAGTTGGTGCTTCCAGTGAGTTGGTGCTCATGTTTGCAAGATCGGTGTCCTATGTGGGTTTTTGCCTACAGTTTTAAGAAGTTAATATAAGCAATATTTTGCCGTGGTTTTTTCCCTTAGGGGGTTTTCCATGTAATTTCTGTGTTCTTGCATGTGTTATTTGCTTAATGGTTTTGAAGTTATATGTGCAAATTTGAATTAAGTGCTAAAATTTGTCTTAATACTAATTCACCCCCCCTCTTAATATTAGCATGTGCTCTTTAGAGCCACTCTTGCAAATTTGCAAATGGTCAAAGATGCATTGGAAATAATGAAATTAGATTAATTGCAATTGCTCATAGACAGGGATCATGCTATTGAGTTTGCAAAAGATATGTAGAAAGAAGTTGATTAGCTCGACCTAGAGTTAAGTTTGGCCCACTTTTCACTCTACAAAGAAGAAAATTGATTGCATTTGTGGACATCTTGACCGTTAAACAATACCTGTGAATCACCATGGTGCTTATCCACAAGTATACCACCAAATCCTTTGTATAACATGAGAGCTCAAATCCCAATCTCCATGCACAATGAGAGAACAACTCTCCTTTGAGAGTGTTCCAAATCTCTCCTCCATTGCCTACATAATGAGAACAACTCTCCTCTTAGAGTCCTACACAACTAGAGCACCATTAATGATCCATTGAGGCCTTGCAATTGCCCTATCATTTTTTTCCCCAAAAGTAACAGTTCAGCATAAAGGTGTGAATTCACATGTAGTAGTGGAAGAGGAAAATGGCCCACACAAACCATTAATGCAACATGGTGTTCATGCCCTCCATTCCAATAGATCTCGTTTGATTTTCCTTGGCAATTGGTGTGGGAGATTGACCATTTTCCAGTGTTTCACCTATTTGTGAGGACTATCTCTGTAATCATTTCTATATGAGGGGTGAAAGTTTTCATTTGAAGAGGATGGAAGATTGAGAGAGAAAAATAGAGAAAGAAAAAAAGGAAAAAAATCCTGACAAGCCCTAGGGTCATTATCTCTAGCAAATAGAAAAAAGGTATTTGGTATTTTGATGATTTTTGTTCACCCAAAATGTGTAATGAACATCTGTAATTTCTGAAGAAAGAGTGTAACTAGCAGATCCAACATTGTTTGAGTGTCTCTAGGAGTATTCTGTGCATTTCCTATGTGTGTTCTTGACTAGATAGTCAAATAGAAGGCTATAGAATCATTCCAATGTTCTTGTAAAGTTTTGCAACTTATGTTATTTGTTCATTTGCATGTATAGCACCTATATTATGTATACATATGGATAAGTTTGGTCTTCGGATATATCTTCATTATGTATTCCATTTTGTTTCAAGCATTACATGTTCTACAAGAATCCTAGACTCTATTGGCCAGCTAGGATAGATACCCACATGCATTAACTAAATCTTCTCCATCATCCCAACACACCTTTGTACAACTAAAATAAAACATCATTTAATATTGTGTTGAAATTAGTTTTGTTCCCTATCATGCTTAAATGCTTGAAATAGCATTAGGGGCTATCTTTTATCTCATTTTATATAGTTAGTGTGGCAGTCTATCTGCTTATTCAGGTTCTAAACCTTGAGTTCCTCAAACCAACATATAAGCATGAAGTGACAATTGATATAGGGGTGTACTATGCAAACAAGTATGGTTTGTGTCAAGGTCAACTTTCAATTTTTTGTAGCACTTTATGGAAGCCCCCCTTGGTTTAGTAGAGCTAGAAGTGAAGGCTGTTCTACACACCTCGACAATTGGTCCTTAGTTGCCCAAGCTTGACCATAAGTGTTTGATCTTTTCTCTAAATCTGACGTCACTGACATTTGGGAAGAGATTTAGCTTTAGGAATTTGGGGTTTATAACTCAGATCACCAATAGGGTGAACTTACAATATAATTTTTTACTATTTACCTTTTCCACCCAAAAAAGGATTGAGCTTTTATTATTATTTTTTTTGTTTTTCTTGTTGTGTAGGACTCACTTGTTATTTTTTGATCCAACATTATTCTTTTGCTTGACCCACTTTATAGTAAACTTTTTCCTTTTTTGTAATTTTTTTGTGAAGTCTACTCTAATTTGACTTCAATTTTGTCGAAGTATGCAACAAGAGTTTGGTCCTTTGTAACATTCGTTAGGACAAGTATTTGTAGGCTCCAAATCAAAAAATGTTTTAATATTATATTTTAAGTTGTACCTTCATTAATTTTGGAAGCTTTTAGTAAAGTTAGGTGCCTCTACTAGAACAAGAATTGCCGGCTTTTGTGAACCTTGTACTGCATCTAAGACACATAAATTGTCCATCTTTTCAAAATCATCCTTCATTGGTTACTTATCATTGCACAATTCTTGTTTCTCTTCATTGATTGCCATAGCTTCAATAAAATTATAGTTTGACAGAAATACTTCATTGTCCTCCATTTTCCATTGAAATAGGCCATAGAGAGAGTTTGTTTCATCTTCTCTTCGTCATTCGGCTTCGCAGTCCTCCAAAGACAATTGCAATTCTAAAATCCCTTCTTTATTTGGCTCCATTGGACCTTGATCATGCTTCTTTGTCCACTCTTGTTTGGAATTTGAATTTGATGAAGTTACTTCCTTACTACTTGTTTCTTCAAATCAATTATGTATTTCCAACCCTTGTTTTCAATCAAGAGTATTCTTTTTCAAGTTGTGGTCAACTTGGTTGTTACTAGGCAACCTTGACCCAACAGTGAATTGTACGCTTTCTTCTATAACGAGATGGCCACAAAATTTAACAAAATTATTTGAGTTTCAATAAGTACCTTTTGGGCCATTAAAACTCCTAGTACTTTGATTCATTGTTGATCAACACCCACTGATTGAAAATTTGGAGACCAAATGGTTGGTTTACCTAGACTTCTCTAATGTGCCCCTTAATTTTTTCTCAATGTTTTCACAAAACAAACCAGCACTACTCCAAATTTTAGCATTAGCTCCCCAAAGATAATCAAACTGAATATAACCTTCGCTAAGAATGTTCACCAAGATCCTTTGGAAGGCGAGGTGATAGCATATGGGAAGGGGTCGTTAGCAACCAAACTGAAATGAAGCAGGTGGAGAACCGACCATGAAGAATCCACACGACCACTTGTTCAGTGGAGGGAAAAAAATTACAATGAAGAACAATTCATTCGCTTTCCAGCAGGCATCCACTTAAATAGTGAGGATACTCCACTTATGCAGTGGGTAAAATATGAAAGATACAATGTTAATTCCTCCTCATTGGTGGTAAACCGTCCAAGGTTTACAATGTTTTGAATTAAACACAAGTAAATGCAGTAATATAAATGACTGAACAGTACTATTGTTTCAGCCTTGCAATACAAGTTATCTGCAAGTAACAAAGTGTTTATTACAATGAATATGCAATAGAAATCTGCTCCAAACTTCTGCAAGAATTATACTATACTTTTGATCTCAAATATGAGTTGGAACATCAAAGAAATTGAGCTTAGAACAAAAATATAAAGGTCTGATATGAATTACCAGCAAATTGAAATACAGATCAGCAAGCTGAACCAACACCAAAATGTTCATAAATTCTTCAAAACTCCTCCAAATGTCATGAAACAAAATGCAAATGCATATGAGGAGGAAGGCGCCTAATTCCCTACCAAGAAATTGCAACAAAGCTCACAAATTAATTGTGCACGAATTCCAAGATCTCCCAAGCATGGTATGGCCTCCTTGGAAGGGCGAACTCCAAGATAAATTCAAATACTTCAAAATAAATTTTGAAAATCTGCTATTAGGGGCGCCTATAGCATAGGAATCAATATAACCAATACCCATAAGCAGAATAAAATCATACAAAGAGTTGTATTTGAAAATCTCCTTTAGCTATCATATAATCAACAAACACAAAACTGGAAACTCTCAACAAAAACTCCAACGATGAAGCCCAATACGCATTTTTGAATGGAACACACTCTCAATTGACCATCTAGGGAACCATAGTTTCAGGCCCGAAGAATGGTGTGAAATACTATGCTCCCCTTTAGCCGGGTTTTGAAATCAATTCAGCAACATAACTTTACATTTTTTGCCAAAGATGAGAATGAATGAGTAAGGCATCAATAAATAGGCTCTTTAGCTAGAAAACGAATCAACTTGAAGCTCCCACAAGAAACTCTTCAGCTTCCTCCAAGGGACACCCATCTCCACAAGCACTTTATAAAATATTTAAAATATTTTAATGTTCTTCTCCAAGTTGTCCCAACTTAGAGGAATATTAGAACATTAATAAAACATTAAAAAACATTAATGAAGCGTCCACTTGATGGCCCCATCTTAAAAACAACTTGAAGTCGTTGCCTAGGCACAAGGTACAAACTCAAATCATAAAATTGACTAAGTGTTGAAACTCAGTCCAAAGGAGAGATAGAAGCCAAAGCCAAAACCAACGCCCAAATTGATTCTGCTCGAAATAGAATGATGACTTGAGCTGAGCTGTTGATAATGCCACTTGTTGAATTAAGGTAGCTTCGGTCAGATATAAATGATGATTGAATTTATTCAACATCATCATTTATATATATCGAAATCGCTACATCCCAAGTATATGTTTTCGATCTGCAATTAGAGATTATTACTCGTAGATTATTGGCTTTACATGTTCTTCTTTGAATCCCGATCAAGTATCATTTCCGATGATCACTTCCAGATCGAATATTATTATTTATTTGTTTGTGCATGTTAAGTTCATATCGAACTTGTAAATATATCCGATTGTCAAAGCAAC
Source organism: Sequoiadendron giganteum (assembly GCA_007115665.2). Lineage (NCBI taxonomy): Eukaryota > Viridiplantae > Streptophyta > Pinopsida > Cupressales > Cupressaceae > Sequoiadendron > Sequoiadendron giganteum. The sequence goes on along the minus strand of CM021110.1, from coordinate 185,637,099 downwards.
TAACACCGATTGATAATCGGGTAGTTATTTAAGACGAAGTGGCACAAATAATGAGACATGTCTCCCAATTAGATATTTAATATTGTTTCAATCCTCATTTGAAGACATCGAAATTAATATATGTTCTACACTTGAGGATCAAATATCAGTAAGACAAAATCAGACTTAGAAATTTCATTATACATACAACCAAGATTTGATTTGACATCAACTTCAAAATTTCAAGTTCATTATTCTGTTTATAATTTGATAGATTTAATCATATTTAACACCACTGCCAAAATAGACTTACTAAAAATAGCCAATGCCAAAAATAGTAAGTTAACTTCAAATTCAACAGAAGACCAAACTGAATAGCCTCACTGCCCAAAATAGAAATGTGAACTGCAGATGATTGAACTATTGCTAGAATGATACTGCTATAAATAGACTTACCAAAAATAGCAAACTGCTATAAATAGTAAGTTTGCAAAACATTAACTAAACACCGAGCAGTATCATGACTTACTATAAATAGTAAGTGTTTCCAAATATCTTTTGAGCACAAACCATGCAGTCATCATGACTTACTATAAATAGTAAGTGCCTGGAAAGGTTGCCAGATTTAGATGTATGACACAACACCTCAGAGGTCTCTGAAAACCCAGAAAAATCTAGAAACCTTTCCTACATGCAAGGTATTAGTCAAAATTGCATGTCATTATTTCAACATGCATGTTACCTCATCCTGAAACTCTCCAAAAACCCAGAAAGCTCCACCAGACATGCATCAAAAACTCCTACATGCAAACCTTTGAAATTGCATCTAAAAGCATAAACCCTAATATTACCTCTGACAAGCCTATGGGCTTCCGGAAATAGGCTATCAGCCACAAAAGAGCGTATGGCTAAAATGGGGACATTACACTTTTCCATCCAAAAAAGGATTGAGCTTTTATTATTATTTTTTTGTTTTTCTTGTCATATAGGACTCACTTGTTATTTTTTGATCCAACATTATTCTTTTGCTTGACCCACTTTATAGTAACTTTTTCCTTTTTCGTAATTTTTTTGTGAAGTCTACTCTAATTTGACTTCAATTTTGTCAAAGTATGCAACAAGAGTATGGTCCTTTGTAACATTCGTTAGGACAAGTATTTGTAGGCTCCAAATCAAAAAAATGTTTTAATATTATATTTTAAGTTATTAATTTTGGAAGCTTTAGTAAAGTTAGGTGCCTCTACTCGAACAAGAATTGCCGGCTTTTGTGAACCTTGTACTACATCTAAGACACATAAATTGTCCATCTTTTCAAAATCATCCTTCATTGGCTGCTTATCATTGCACAATTCTTGTTTCTCTTCATTGATCGCCACAACTTCAATAAAATTATAGTTTGACAAAAATACTTCATTGTTCTCCATTTGCCATTGAAATAGGCCATAGAGAGAGTTTGTTTCATCTTCTCTTCGTCATTCGGCTTTGTAGTCCTCCAAAGACGATTGCAATTCTAAAATCCCTTCTTTATTTGGCTCCATTGGATCTTGATCATGCTTCTTTGTCCACTCTTGTTTGGAATTTGAATTTGATGAAGTTGCTTCCTTACTACTTGTTTCTTCAAATCAATTATGTATTTCCAACCCTTGTTTTCAATCAAGAGTGTATTCTTGGGTTGTTACTAGGCAACCTTGACCCAACAGTGAATCATACGCTTTCTTCTATAACGAGATGGCCACAAAATTTAACAAAATTATTTGAGTTTCAATAAGTACCTTTTGGGCCATTAAAACTCTTAGTACCTTGATTCATTGTTGATCAACACCCACTGATTGAAAATTTGGAGACCAAATGGTTGGTTTATCTAGTCTTCTCCAATTGTCTTTTGGAAGTACATTCACACTAGACCTGCCATCAATAATCATGTTAGTGGGATTCCTTCCAAGGATCTCCATGTGCACCACCGCTGGTTTCTTTGACATGTTAACCATCAATAACTTAGGATCAATCACTTGGTCTCTTGACAATGGAGCTTTGGTTATGGGGTCTTGTTGTATCTCTATATTCTAAATGGGCCATAGAATGCACCATTTCATTCCTCTTAGACAATATTAGTTATAACATTTCTACGTTTGGGAATACTTTGTGATAAATCCACTACTTTAATTGGTATAGTGGTTTGAAGTACTTGCCTTGCAATAATTTTATTGGATTGCAATTGATTTATTATCTTGCATGCATTTGCATTTGAGTGGTGGCATTCATTAATATAGCTTGCTCTATGTTGGCTTTTGCTTCACAAAGTCCTTTCTTTGTACATGGTGGGTACACCACCTTCTTTGGTACACCACCTTCTTTGCTTGAGCTTGAGTAAAAGCCAATAATTCATTATGTCTCTCTACATCAATCATGTTGGTGTTGGCCTTTTACTTTGGACATGCAATGTCTTCATGGTCTCTAGGACCACACTATTTGCATAATAACTCTGTTTTGTTCTAGTTTCTAAGGTAGTCTCTTGTGAAATGTCCCCATTCATCACATTGTTGACATTGTATAATGGGGTGACCATTAGAGTCATACTATATTTGACTCTGATCTCCCCCCCTTTGATTTTGGTAGCTGCCCAAAGATGCATTCATATTATTTTTGTGGCTTTGGCAAAGTGTTACTTGTCAAATTGTATGGGCACTCTTTTATTGAATGATTTATAATTTGACAAATGTCACATAACATATTCTTGGGACAATGAGTTTTGGTGCAACCTTTACTTTTGCAATCAATACACCATAATTCTTTAAGTTCTATGTAAGTTTCTTTCTTTGTTTTCAACTCCATCACTCGAACCATGCCTCTACTTAATGCTTGTATTGTTCTGGATTCACCATCATTGCTTTTGTTTGAACCTAAGTGACTGGTTCGGGTACGGGTACAGATACATGTACGGGTACAACGATACGACAATTTTTTTTTCCTTGGGTACGGGTACGGGAATGTATATATGTATGTATGTGTATGTATGTATGTATGTATGTATGTATGTATGTATCTTGTATGTATATATACATACACATATAACATATATACATACATAAATACCATAGTTATCGGGAGATGCCTCTCCCCCCCCTCGGAGACCCGTCTCGGAGACGAAGATGCGTCTTCAGTACCAGAGACGTCTTTGGAGATGCCTCCTGCCGCCTGGAGACTTCCACTGGAGTTTCTTGAGTACCCTGTCGTCTCCCGTTGCAAAAAATGACGTCTCTTGTAAAAAAAACCTAAAAACTTTATAACATTTGAAAATTTCAAAATTAAAGCATAATGTATAGTGTTTGTTTGACGCGACTAAGACTCCCGACCATGGTTTAGGCGATAACATTGCTCATTGCTGCTTGCATTGACGTTTGAGGAAGGCCACGCTAGAGTTCTAGCCGTCGCCGCCAGGTAAGATGGCCTTAGTGATTTACCCCCAATTCTACTACCAACAGAGGAACCTGAGTTAGAGAGTGATGAATATTTGGAGAGCATCATAGTTGAGGACCTTGACATGGATGATCATGATTTGGTGTAGATGATAGATTTCTGATTTTTGTTTTTTGTTTGTGTATGAGCCTATCAAAATATCAATATTTCTGAATTTCAATATGTAATCGAATATTAAATATCAAATAGCAAATGTCAAATCAAATGTGAACTATGATTATGAAATATGAAGTATGAATTCTTTGACTCTTTGATGCAATGACATTTGTGTATTTAAAGTTAATGTTCATTGTTAAACTTTACTACTGCTCTTGTTTTGAAAGTTCAATGTCATCATATTTTCTATAAATTATTATTATTATTTTTTTAAAATTTTTATTTATATTAAAAAAAATGGCATCTCCAAGTACCCTTGTCTCCAATTTAAAAAAAAAAGCCGTACCGGTACCGGTACCAGTCTCCCGTACCAGTACTAGTGCCAGTCTCGCGACAACTATGATAAATACATACATATACATAAATACATACATATGCATATACGTTAAACAACAAACCATACCCAATGTCTCCAAAAAGCTGGCATTTCCTGTTATTGTACCAATTACCTACCTGTTTATGTATGTATGTATCATGTATGTATACATACATACACATATAACATATATACATACATAAATACATACATATACATATATGCATACACATATACATACATAAATACATACATATGCATATACATTTAACAACAAACCATACCCAATGTCCCCAAAAAGTTGGAATTTCCTGTTATTGCACCAATTACCTACCTGTTTATGTATGTATGTATGTATATATGCATACACATATAACATATACACACACATAAATACATACATATACATACACAAATACATACATATGCATATACATTTAACAACAAACCATACCCAATGTCTCCAAAAAGTTAGCATTTCTTGTTACTGCACCAATTACCTACCTGTTTCTTGTTAACTTACTACACAAATACATACATATGCATATACATTTAACAACAAACCATACCCAATGTCTCCAAAAAGTTAGCATTTCTTGTTACTGCACCAATTACCTACCTGTTTCTTGTTAACTTACATAAAAAATTACTTTTTTTTTGTTGTTTTTTGGGGAATCCTTGGGCCCCCCTGGGTTCGGCCTAGGTTCACCCAGGGTCCTTCCTGGGCACCCCGGGAAGGACCTTGGGAGAACCTAGAGAAGAACCAACAAAGAGCCAGGACCAGAAGCGTACCCACACGGGTATGGGGGGCAAAAGAGAAGGACCCGGTAACAGAGGTTTGAACCGTCATTTTCATCCATTTTCTCTTGGATTGTAAGCTTCCTCTTTGATTTTTGGATAGCAAATGTACGATTTTTCACAAGTTTGATAATGTAAGCATTTTTGTCAAACTATTTACAGTCTTTTGTATTGGATATAAATTTTTTAACAACTTCCCATATCATCCATCACATACCATGATTTCCAAATATCTTAATGGACATACTAATTCCTTGCAGCCTCCTATTAGTTCATTCTAAATTATTCCTACAATTATTTGTTGATATTGTTTGCAGAATTAAAATCCAGCATACAACTTCGGATACCCTTGTAGAATTCAAACACTAATGTCTGTACTATTCTTTCTAGGTTAGCTAACTGAACATTTTATCAAACAGTTGGAACTAAATAATTTTGCTGAGTTTGTTTGCTTATAGGATATTTTGATAGTTCTTTTAATTTAAACAGAGCACATCAGCTTAATACAATCAAATTAGAGAATAGAGACAATGCATCAAACAGTTGACATGATAGACAATATATCCAACAATTCGTTTGGTATTGATTCATAACAAATATAATAGTTTAATATGCCCATAGCATCTTACTGATTGTTCAACAAAAATAAGAAATAATTTAACTCCAACCTGGACTGCTAGCTGGAAGTATTAGTGGTGGCAACTATAGCAGATTTATTCAACACTTAATCACCATACTTTCCACAAACCTGACCTGGAAGTATTCGTAGATAATGAAATATAGAGATGCAGTCCTTTCCTTCTAGTCGTTTGGTTATGGCCAAACATGCCCACTAGATATGCCACCTCTTACACCAACAATCTCTTTCCTTCTAGTTGTCTGGTCATATCCACACCACTTGGAACATTACAGCATATATACCTTCAAAAATATACACAATGTTGAAGATTATAAAAAATAGGAGGCCTTTAATTGCCCAGTTTAGAGTGCTCAAATCTCCAAGTTAAATTGCCAATCTCCTAATTCGTCTTTATTGAGCATTAATGGCGAACTTAAATGAGCGACTTGAGGAGAGCTATCACAACAGATAATACTCTCGGTTCTTTACTTTGAAGTGGCAAAGTGCTTCCAAGGTGGCGGCTGTCTAGCAATGATGGCGTGAGGACTTAATAGTCCACTTGAGTTCTTGGACAATTCTTTGCGGCTTAGACAAGGCATCAACGATATAACATTCGACCCCTCAATGACTTCCTTGGGTGCGTGAGTAACCGAGAGGGCAACAAATTCAAGGTGGCGGCGTTGACAGAGTGTATATGTGTTGAAATAAGTGACCAAATATCTTGTTCAAGCCTTGGTGAAATATATTAGTTTAAGCCGCCTCTTCTTATCCCATGACAACTTCAGGATTATAGACTCGCACCTAGGAGACTTCCATGTAGCTACTAAAACAATAGCGATTAGGAACATCTAATCTTCATCATTATACCATAGGATAATTAACTCACCCAGTAATAAATGGAACCAAGCAACTGTAGAGACCACAACTTGCACTCATTGGCTGTCATACAACTCCATTTTCAATGCCTCCATTCACACATAAATTCTAGCCATGGCGTCTAGGCCGACATTCCTTATATCTGAAGAGATTTTGAAAATCTTCTAAATCTATTCAAATACCTTAATTCTGAAAATTTGATTGATATACCTAAAATTTATCTTTGTAGAAGACTTCACAAATTTTGAGCAATGAACTAAACTTTGAAACAATTTGCGAATCCTGAAATGAATTCACTTGCAAAGGATTTGGGTTTTCGTCCAATCCTTCGAGCTCGAGGGTTTTCGTCCCCAAGACTCTCGAACTTGTATAACCAAGTTCTCCAATTTTCTCTCGAGAATACTAATTTTCTAAAAAGATGCCAATGAATTCATTTTCACCACCTTTTAATATTTTATTATTAAGTATTTTGCTCCACTAAAGTAACTTTATTTAATATTTTCTCCTTTCCTTTAGTAAAGTCACTTTAATATCTAATTAATTAATTTAATATAAATGTCCATAATATAATTTTAAAACAAATTAATATTTAATTAATTAAATTAAACTTCGTGGTGGCTACTCGAAAAATGGGGTAATTACAGTCCTCCCTTTACAGAGATTGCTTGTTTCCAAGCAATCTGTACTTGTATAGCATGACCAATTACCAAGATCCCATATGAATCTTATGAATTCTCCACTGTGAATTCACTTCTTCACAATTCTATTTCCCTGCTTTACCCTGTGAAGGACTCTAACAGTCATGTAAATCCTTGGATCCGAAGCCTCAAAAGCATCATCACTCAAACTCCACATATTGAAGTGAGAATTCTGTACATACAAACCGAAGTGATCAGTTGCAGTCATCAAAATTTTATGCTTAGCATTATTGGACAGCCACCATACATCCATGTGTGAGATGAAATGCCTTGTACCAAATTTGAAAATTTTCCCACTTGTTGCAAATTGATGAAATTATGCCAACTCAACAAATCAAGAGTAAGCTATACTTGACCACTGATTAAGAATGAAAGAACAATTGGCTCAAGGTTGGAATCCCTCAATGTCTCATTTGATAACTCCTCACTAATATATCTCCAATACAAAAACTCAATGTTCTCACCAACCCCATGATAACAAAATCTTTGCATGCCTTGAGTCCTTCCCATGTGATCAGAAGTGCTGTCCTCAAGAAGCAAGGAATAATAATTCCATCCTGGAATGTCATGCCTTGTGTGTACCTTGGATTCCCTAATGCTATAACATACTTTGTAATGCCCCCTTCTGATGCCTAAGTAGGAGTGATTAATTAGCTTATTTTATTCTCATAGGCTATTGTCGTAGGTAAGGGAATATTTTAATTCAAATATTTAATATTATTTGTTTATTTAATTAATTTAATAAAGTTTAGAAAGTGATTGTGTTTATTTAATGAAGTTTAAAAAGGTCACTTTTTTTTCCTGAATTAATTATGTTAAGTTTAGATGATCAGATTATAATGCAAAAATTAATTCAAATTTACACAAAGACACAACCAATACCCTGGGAAAACCCTCCAACCCGAGGGAGAAAAACCCAGCCAATATATCTCCTATATATTGATATTAATTAGAGCAGCAATCTGCTTACAACATAGGCATAAACACAATGCCTGAATAATACAATGAACAACAACACCTCTCCTAGATGCAAAGATACAAATAAGATAATTCTTCTTGAATTGATCTGTTGATATAATTGATGATTTGCTCCTTAATTCGCACTTCTTCTCTATGATGAATTCGCTTGACTTGATTGTGAAATGAATGGAAGGTGACTTGAATATATAAGCAACGAAATGACATTGCACCCTTTCATCAAGAGAGGTCGGCCTCTTTTAGCAAAGACGTCTCTTCAAGAGGAGGCATGATTTCCCATGCAAGTCGGCTTCTTAAAATAAAATAATAAATAATATTTATTTGCCTTTTATTATTTGTTTGTTTCATTAATGATTGAAGCGTCTCTTCAGTCAAACCATATAAATTTAAATAGCTGAAAAGCTATATTTAAATTTATTAAATTGAGCCAGGAGTATTCCTCACCCGGCTGTCTAATATCATTAACACTCCCTCTCAGCTAGAGAGGAATACTTCCATTTGAGTAGAACATATCACCTCATAGTGATGTTTAATCAACATGGCTATATCCATGTAAGAGAAGAGCTTATCACCTCATCGTGAAGGCATATCACCTCATCGTGATATCAACCATCATGGCTACCTCCATAGATGGTAAGTACAAGTGCTCATCACTCAATGTGATATTGTCACCTCACCGTGACTTTCACCATGGCTCCCCCAGAGGGTGAAACACAAGTACAAGTAAATCATCACGGACTCCCTCACGTGATGTCATGGAGTCACACACATGACATCCACCATGGCTCTCCCAAAGGGTGGAAACAAGGGATTTCACCTCAAACTTCTTTTGCAGAGAAGAACTCATAACCAAGGGATTTCACCTCGAACTTCTCTTGTAGAGAAGAACTCATTAGCAAGGGATTTCACCTCAAACTTCTCTCACAGAGAAGAACTCATTAAAGAGGGTCACTGATACTGAGACTCCTTCTCAGTTAAGGCTGTATTCTCCACCATACCAAGCTTATCTCGAAAATACACAAACTTTATCCTGGAGAGAGGCTTGGTGAGAATGTCTGCCGTCTGCTCATCAGTGCTGATATACCTCAACTGTATAACTTTCCTCAATACCATATCTCTGATATAATGGTACTTGATCTCAACATGCTTTGTTTTGTCATGAAACACAGGATTGACAGAAAGTTTCACACAACTCTGGTTATCACAATGAATGATAGTAGGCTCCATTGATTGTCCAAACAATCCTGCAAGGAGCTTACAAAGCCACACTGCTTCACGAGCTGCCACACAAGTTGCAATGTACTCTGCCTCTGCTGTACTCAATGCCACTGAAGACTACTTCCTGCTGCACCAGGATATCATGGTAGAACCAAAACTGAAGCAACAACCAGAGGTACTCTTCTGATCAGCGACACACCCTGCCCAATCAAAATTAGTAAAACCATGCAGCTCCAAATCCATACCTGTAGAATATCTCAATCCATATCCAACTGTGCCACACAAGTATCTCAGGATATGTTTAGCTGCAACAAGATGTATCTGCTTTGGTTCACACATAAACTGACTAAGTGCACTCACTGCATAACAGATATCCGGTCTAGTGTTAACTAGATTGTGATGATCCAACACTCTGATGGTTTGTTTTCACTTAATTCGTAGGTCTGATTTTTTGTTTCAGTTTGTGTTTCTTCTTATGCTTTGATTTTGTTTTCCAAATTACAAGAATGATACATAAATAGCAGACGCATACAAAGAAAGCTTCAAATAACTAAGCTAATGGAATAACTTGAGAACATTGCTCATTTCGATGTCTAAATATAGTTTCTTCATTACATAAAGGTTGCTTACAATATATAACTTACATTAGATTCGATGCTGAGTATTACATAGATCATATTTTAACTTACCGCCAACACACACTGTGAATAGTGCCCTGCTACAGTATCCGCGCCCAATGAAATGCTGATTTCTCTTTGAAGATGAACTTCTCCCACCAAAAACCGTAATGGGAAGCTTCCTAGGGTAAGGGCGCCCCCTTTGGGTGAAGTTGCAGCCTTGTAAAAAGGGCGTTTCTTTTGCTTTGGCTGATACAAACCCTCACAAAGTGCGGCTGGCTGTAGCACACCAAAAATAGCTCCATAATACCACAAAATGCGAACAGCTCTTGAACAATCGAGATTGGAGACAACGGCAACCCAAACCACTCAAAACCAAGCTCGAACAACTTGCAACCAGCAACATAGATCTCCAAAAGAGCAGCAAAATAACAGATCTGCAACTTTAAGGTGGTGTTTCACACCCTCAAGCAGCTCCAAACGAACAACCAAGCCCCAACAGGCTCACCCACTACAAGAAACAAGGAAACCCTAGCCTCCTCCTTCCTCCAAGCTTCACTCCCAAGTTTTCTTCAAGCAAAATGATCATCTGATGAAAAGGGTCGAACTTTCTCTCTTGCATTTTATAATTTTACAAAGGAAACACTATTCATTAAAGTGAGCACTATTCACTTAAGTTATAACATTTTCACTTTAGTAATGAATAGTAACTTTAAAATATAAAGTGACCCCTTCATTTTAAAACACATGGTCCCCTAGGCCGAGGATGGTGAAATAAAAGGTGAATATCGTTAAATTAAGCACTAGTATCATGCCAAACGCCACAATTCACCCTGCCACCATGCTCCGGAGATCAACACTGAAGTTTGACGACCAAGTGCCCGTCCAAGTGACCCTCTATCCAGAACCATTAGCCTATGAGGGTCGACATAATAGGCTAATCTACTGATGTCCGAGTGTCTAATTAGAAGGGGACATCACAGTTCGCCCTCCCTGAAATTGCTTGTCCCCAAGCAATCTCAACTCTGGATGCTGTAAAATGTCCTTGCTCTCCCATGTAGCATCCTTTACCGACAAATCCTTCCATTTGATTAGATATTTCCTGATGACTCGCCTCCGCAACTGCCTCTCTCTGACTTCTAAGATGGCCTCAGGTACCAGGATCAATTTCCCCTCATCATCCAAGGGTGGTAAAGCTGTGGAAGGAACGACACGATGTCCCAATGCCTTCTTGAGGCGTGACACATGAAATACATTGTGTACCTTACTGTCTGCCGGCAAGTCCAACTCATAAGCCACCTCGCCTACCCTTCTGATGATCCTGAAGGGTCCGTAATATCGCGGCTTGAGTTTCTCTGCACCACTCTTCTTGAGAGTTGACTGGCGGTAGGGCTGTAGCATCAAATACACCATATCCCCAACCTCAAAAGATCGCTCAACTCTTCTCTGGTTTGCATACTGCTTCTGTTGATTTTGTGCCTTCTGAATGTTCTCACGGAGAGCTCTCATAATATCCTGGTTCTCCTGTAAAAGATCCCCAGCACTGGGCACTCTACTGTCACTCAACAACAAATCCAGAAAGTTGGGTGCCTCATACCCATATAATGCCATGAATGGGGACATCTGAATTGACATGTGGTGCGTGGTATTATAACAGTACTCACAAAGATGAATCCACTTCACCCAACCCCTTTGCTGTCCTGCTATATAATTTTGGAGATATCCTTCCACCCATTTATTAACAATCTCCGTCTGTCCATCCGTCTGTGAGTGGTAGCTAGTACTCGGAGTAAGCTCGGTCCCACATAGCCTGAATAGCTCCTGCCAGAAGTGGCTCAAGAACCGACTATCCCTGTCGCTGACAATGTTCCGGGGTAGCCCATGCAACCTGAACACCTCACGAAAAAACAATTCTGCTACTTGTGTAGCTAAATATGTAGTTGCTATCGGGAAGAAATGAGCGTACTTTGTGAGGCGATCAACAACTACATAGATACAGTCTCTACCTTGGGCTTTCGGCAAGCCCGTAATGAAGTCCATCGACAAGCATTCCCACTTCCTGTCAGGAATTGGAAGTGGCTGAAGCAACCCAGCAGGATAGGTGTGCTCCTGTTTATTCTGCTGACAAACAGGACACTCTCTGACATATCGAAGGACATTTGACTTGAGTCCTTTCCAAGTGAAACGTTCTCGAACCTGCTTGTAAGTTTTGAAATATCCCGGATGTCCGGCCATGGGTGCATCATGAAAGGTCCTCAATACTATGTTCTTCATTTCTGATCCTGGGGTCAAGAAAATCCTTCCCTTGTAAATGATAAGATCATTTACAACTGAATATCTGCTATCTTGCAGCAAACCCTCAACGATGCTAGAAGCCCAAGAGTCTTTGGCATACTCTGCTGTTATCAAATGTCTCCAGTTCTCTGCAATCTCAACCATGGAACTCAAATGTGGACGGCGAGACAAGGCATCGACAACCACATTCTGGGACCCTTTGACGTATGCGATGTCAAAGTCATATGATTGCAATTTGCTCACCCACTTTTGCTGACGATTGTTGAGATCCCGCTGTCCTAGGAAATGCCTCAAGCTGTTATGATTGGTCTTAACGCAAAATTTGCTGCCCACAAGGTACTGCCTGAATTTGGCCAACGCATGCATGATGGCCAACATCTCCTTGTCATAGATGCTATAACTTCTCTCTGGTCCTCTTAACTTCCTGCTCTCAAATGCTATCGGATGCTTGTCCTGCATAAGGACGGCGCCAATCCCTTCACCCGAAGTGTCACACTGAAGCTCGAAAGGTCTAGTGAAATCTGGTAACGACAAGACAGGACAAGTAGTCATTAGCTGCTTAAACTTCTCAAAACACTCTTGCGCCTCAAGGGTCCAAACGGATGCCCCTTTCCTTGTCAAGTCTGTAAGTGGCGCTGCATGACGAGAATATCCACTGACAAATCTGCGATAGAAGCCACACAAGCCCAAAAATCCTCTGAGCTGAGTAAGATTCTCGAGAGTAGGCCACTCTATAATAGCTCTGACCTTGTCAGGATCCATACGCACACCCTCTGCACTAATAATATGACCCAAGTACAGCAACTCTGTCATACCTAGATCACATTTTGACTCCTTGGCATACAAGGACTCCCTATCAAGAATACCCAGTACCGTATCCAAATGGGCAACATGCTCCTCCCAAGCATTACTGTATACCAATATGTCATCAAAGAAAACAAGTACGAACCTCCTCAGTTGTGACTGGAAGACCCTGTTCATGGTGGACTGGAATGTAGTAGGGGCATTGGTCAGCCCGAATGGCATAACCACAAACTCAAAGTGTCCACAATGACAACAAAAAGCTGTTTTCTCAATGTCCTGTTCCCTCACACGAATCTGATGATACCCCGATCTCAAGTCTATTTTTGAAAACTAGCGAGCACCATGTAACTCATCTATCAACTCATCAATCCGGGGAATAGGATACCTATTTTTGATTGTCCTTTTGTTGAACAATCTGTAATCAATGCACATCCGCAAGGTACCATCCTTTTTCTTCACTAACACAACGGATGAAGCGAATGGTGACTTACTAGGCCTGATATGTCCCATAGCGAGCAACTCCTTAATCGTTTTCTCTATTTCATCCTTAAGTCGCTTAGGATGCCTGTAAGTTGTGACAATCACGGGCTTAGAGCCCTCCTCCAACTCAATGATGTGTTCAGTACCATGGTCTGGTGGTCTATCGGGTGAAATCTCACTGAACACCTTAGTGTGTTTAATCCTCAACTCCTGTATGTTTGGATGATAGATTGGGGTTTTTTGCTCCCCTTGTGATGGCATCAACATGCACTCTGCTGCCCACTCAATCATGTCGTGTCGCATGAGTTTCTCCATCCTACTGAAAGATATCATTCTGAAATTACTATCTCTGATGGTCTTCAACACATGATTCCTCCCGTCCACCTTAAATCTCATCTCCATATCATGAAGGTTAAGGGTAAACTCTCCAATGTCATGAAGCCATTTCATTCCTAGAACCATGTCGGTGTCTCCCATATTCACTACATAGAAATCTGCCTTGAAGTCATAATTATTCAACCGTATAGGGAGATCTGAAATCATCCTATCACACTTGAGAGTGTAGCCATCTGCGACCTTCACTTTTATGCCCTCAAATTCTTTGGTCTGAATCCCACGCTTCTCAACCAGCCTAGCATCAATAAAATTATGCGTGGCCCCTGTATCCAGCAAGGTAATGATCTTTTTCCCAGCTAAGACCCCTCTCATTCTGAAAGAGCCCTCTCGTTGTATGCTAGTGAGACGTGCTTCTTGAAGCTTAACTTCCTCCTCCGTTTCTGCCTCATTTTCAAAATTTTCTACCTCGGATTGCTCATGCTCACTGTGCTGGTCTGATTTTTCAGATTTAGAATCCTCATAGAATGCCCACATTATTCGGTTAGCCTTTCCCTTAGGCCTTAAAGGGCAGTCGTGGTTTGCATCATAAGGTCCTTTGCAATAGAAGCACAACTTCTTCCTGCGCAAGTCCTCTATGGTCTCTCTGTCAAACGGAGCTACTGATTTCCCCTTGGAATCTGAGGTTTCCTTCTTCTTAGGAAATGATTTCCCCTCCTTGTATGAAGACGATGCTTTTGAAGAGAACTTACTTTGCGGAGCTGCAAGTTCCATGCCCCTAACTTTTTTCATGGCTTCCTGTAGAGTCGGGGGATCAAAAGCTTTGATCCAACCTCTTAATGGTTTTGATAGACCTTCGATGAATAATACAACCAATCTTCTTTCTGATATTTCGGGAACCATGACTGCTAACCGCTGAAAATCACCTATATATCCCTCCAAACTCCCAACTTGCTTGAGTTGAGCTAGGTCTCTGAAATAGATCTCTGGATCTTTCTTATCAAAGCGTTCAACCAACCTGTCGACGAACTCCTGGTAAGAAGTGATGTGGTTATGCTGCAATGTGACCATCCCATGGTACCACCAATCATGGGCTACTCCCTCCAAATGCAAGGTGGCGTACTTAATTGCGTCCTCCTCTGCCATTGGTCGAAGAGTCAAGAACGTATCTAGCTTGTGGACCCAAGACTGTGCTGTGGTCTTACCACTGCCATCGAATGTAGGCAAGGCGAGTTTACCAGTGGCGTGTTTCAAGTCTCTATTCTGATTTCGAGGCCTCCTATCTTGCCTTGTCCTGTAATGCTCACGTCGTTGACTTACAAACCTGTCGAAGCTGATGTGCTCCCTGACCTGTGGTGTCAATAACTCCCATTCATCGTTTGTTGCCATGATATTATCTGCAAACACTGACTCACCCTCTTCTTCCACATTTTCCTCTTCAGGTTCATTTGTCAAAAAGGTAGGACGTGTGGGCCTATCAACAGTATGAGTAGGTGCTTGATGTACCCTAGGTGTCCCCACAACGCTCTTGTTGTCATCAGGCATCTGGTTTTGCCTACCTTGAGTATTCATTTGTTGTAACTATGTCATAAGTGCTTGTACAACCATTGCTACCTCGTTCCTGTCCAGTTGCCAAGCGTCTAAGAATCTCACGGTCATCTTGGTCCTCATTATGTCCCCTATTTCCTCCTTAATTTCTAGGTGGACTTCCATTTCCCCTGTCTCCCATTGTGGCCTGTTGTATATCAGCAAACTGATTTCTTCGTTGGCCTGCTCTTTGACGGGTATAATATCTATGAGGGCCTACTTCTTGTGGCTGCATGAGAACTTTAACCCTCTAGGATGGCAGGATCAGAGCTTTGATACCACTGTGATGATCCAACACTCTGATGGTTTGTTTTCACTTAATTCGTAGGTCTGATTTTTTGTTTCAGTTTGTGTTTCTTCTTATGCTTTGATTTTGTTTTCCAAATTACAAGAATGATACATAAAGAGCATACGCATACCAAGAAAGCTTCAAATAACTAAGCTAATGAAATAACTTGAGAACATTGCTCATTTTGATGTTTAAATATAGTTTCTTCATTACATAAAGGTCGCTTACAATATATAACTTACATTAGATTCGATGCTGAGTATTACATAGATCATATTTTAACTTACAACCAGCACACACTGTGAATAGTGCCCTGCTACAGTATCCGCGCCCAATGAAATGCTGATTTCTCTTTGAAGATGAACTTCTCCCACCAACAACCGTAATGGGAAGCTTCCTAGGGTAAGGGCGCCCCCTTTGGGTGAAGTTGTAGCCTTGTAAAAAGGGCGTTTCTTTTGCTTTGGCTGATACAAACCCTCACAAAGTGCGGCTGGCTGTAGCACACCAAAAATAGCTCCAAAATACCACAAAATGCAAACAGCTCTTGAACAATCGAGATTGGAGACAACGGCAACCCAAACCACTCAAAACCAAGCTCGAACAACTTGCAACCAGCAACGTAGATCTCCAAAAGAGCAGCAAAATAACAGATCTGCAACTTTAAGGTGGTGTTTCACACCTTCAAGCAACTCCAAACGAACAACCAAGCCCCACCAGGCTCACCCACTGCAAAAAACAAGGAAACCCTAGCCTCCTTCCTCCAAGCTTCACTCCCAAGTTTTCTTCAAGCAAAACGATCATTTGATGAGAAGGGTCGAACTTTCTCTCTTGCATTTTATAATTTTACAAAGGAAACACTATTCATTAAAGTGAGCACTATTCACTTAAGTTATAACATTTTCACTTTAGTAATGAATAGTAACTTTAAAATATAAAGTGACCCCTTCATTTTAAAACACATGGTCCCCTAGGCCGAGGATGGTGAAATAAAAGGTGAATATCGTTAAATTAAGCACTAGTATCATGCCAAACGCCACAATTCACCCTGCCACCATGCTCCGAAGATCAACATTGAAGTTGGACGACCAAGTGCCTGTCCAAGTGACCCTCTATCCAGAACCATTAGCCTACGAGGGTCGACATAATAGGCTAATCTACTGATGTCCGAGTGCCTAATTAGAAGGGGACATCACATAGATACATCAATGAACCAATCAGCTGCCTATACATCGTGGAATCCACTAGTTCTGAACTAGCTGCAGCCTCCTTCAACTTATGTAAGTTTGTCTCCATAGGTGTACACATAGGTTTGCAATCAATCATACCAAATCTCTTCAGAATGTCAATAGTATACTTGCCTTGACTTACAATTATCTCATCTGGCTTTTTCCAAACTTCTAAGCCAAGAAAGTAATGTATGAGACCAAAATTCTTCATTTCAAATTCAGAAGCTAACTCCTTACATTTTAGAATAAGGTGTTCTTTTCCAATGATAATCAAATCATCAACATACAGAACCAAAATCAAAGCTTCACCATTTATTACCTTAAAGTAGAGGTTAGAATCTGCATCATTCTTTGAGAAACCCAAACTCAATAGGTAACGATCAATCCTTTCGTACCAAGCACGAGGAGCCTGCTTAAGACCATACAAGGCCTTTTTCAGCTTGCAAATATGAGACTCCTTCCCATGTACCTCAAATCCATCGAGTTGCTCAATGTAAACCTCTTCTTCTATGACACCATTTAGAAAGGCTGTCTTTACATCCATTTGGTGAATCTTCCATCCTCTAGATGCTGCAATAGCAATAATGGTTCTGGCAAAGGTATAACGAGCCACAGGAGCAAAGGTTTCTTCATAGTCAACTCCCTCTTTTTATGAGAACCCTCTAGCCACGGATCTTGCCTTGTACTTCTCAATGCTCCCATCAACTACATGCTTGATCTTGAAGAGCCATTTAGAAGACACCACAAATTTGCCTTCGGGTCTAGGAACAATATCCCAAACATCATTCTTAAGTATGGATTGATACTCCTCAATCATAGCATCCTTCCAAACTTGTTGACTAGAAGCTTCCTCAACATTGGAAGGCTTTGACTTAATAATCTTACTCATCAAGGCTACATAACTGGAGAACTTATTTGGCCTCTTGCTTTCTCTGAAGGTTCCTCTTGGGGCTGCAAAACTTTCTACCTCCTGCATTATTTTCTAGGCCCAAAGAGGTCTCTTCCTTCCAATCACAATATCTGTAGGCCCATCAGTAGGCTCCAAGGGCTCAGCTGGATCATCATCTTCTTTAGGTTTTGGAACCTCCCTTTGATTCTCAGGAACATGATCAACTTCCATATTCTGAGGAGGTTCTTCTTCATCGATCTCCATATGAGTGCCCTTGGATCTTCTGAATGCAACATCCTCCTCAAAGGTGACATCTCTACTGATCTCAATAGTCTTCTGTCCTGGGATGTAGATTCTGTAGGCTTTTGATGTCTCAGTATAGCCTACCAAAATTCCGTGCTTGCCAGAAGGTTCCAACTTAGTCCTCTTTTCCTTTGGAATATGAACATACACTGGATACCCAAAGATCCTCAAATGACTTACTTCAAGCTTCACCCCAGAGAATGCTTCTTTAGGAGTTATATTTTCCAAGATTTTGCGAGGACTTCTATTCTGGACATAGACAGCAGTCTCGGATGCTTCAGCCCAAAGAGAGATTTGCAAGTCTTGGTCATGAAGCATGGATTTTGCTGCTTCCACGATAGTTCTGTTCTTTCTCTCCACAACACCGTTCTGTTTAGGATTATAAGGAATGCTGAGCTCCCTCTTAATCCCTCCTTCAATGCAAAAGTTACGGAAGATAACAAAACTGTATTCTCCTCCGTTATCGGATCTCAACACCTTGATCTTCTTTCCGGACAGGTTCTCCACTAGAGCTTTGAACTCTTTGAACCTTTCTAATATCTCCTCAGATTCTTTAGATTTCATGAAATAGATCCAAGTCTTTCTAGAGTAGTCATCAATAAAAATAATGTAATACAAGAAACCACTCGAAGACGCAACAGACATTGGACCACATAAATCAGAATGAATAAGATCTAAGACACATTTGGATGTACTTTCACTACTATGGAATGGACCTTTTCTATTCTTACCCAAGGCGCAGCCTTTGCAGGTTCCTTCATGCTTTTGATTGAATTTAGGAAGGCCAGTCACCATCTTCTCCATAACAGGGAGCGCTCGAAAGTGGAGGTGAGCCAATCTTCAATGCCAAAGATCACACAAACTTGTAGAGTCATGTACTAGAGCTTGAATGGGGTGTGTGCATAGCTTGTAGAGACACCCATGTCTAACTCCAATCATCCGAGCAGTCTTGATGTTAGAGTTCTTCGCCCATATGAGAACTTTGCCTTCAAAAAAAACAACTTGATAACCCTTGTCTTCCAACGCTGAAATGGAAACAAGGTTTCGCTTGATGTGTGGAACGAATAGCACATCATCCAACTGTAAGTAGTCGCCAGAATCCAAATGAAGAGTTGAGGTCCCAACACCTTAAACCGAATAGCTAGCATCATCTCCAATAATAATTTGCTCGCTAGAATCTTTCTCCACCAGATTAGATAGATGCTCCCTAAATCCGGTGATGTGGCGGGAAGCATCACTATCTATCAGCCAAGTGTTGGTGTCGGTGGTTACATTACTTGACAAAGCTGAATAGAGCAGGTATTCACTTGTATCCTTTTGCATGGAGGCTTCATCAACATGAGCAAAGGTGGCTTGCTGCCTAGGCCTGGAAGGACATTCCTTTGCAAAATGACCATACTTGTCACATTGAAAACATTGGACCTTGGAGAGGTCCCTCTTCTTCTTAAATGCGGGGCCACCATTAGCTCCTCTATCTCTATTTCTTTTGAAATACCCTTTCTTCCCTTCTCTTCCTTTCTTCTTTGAGGATTGAGAGGCAAGAACATGAAGATCTTCATTAACGGAGCTTTTTCCAATACCTCTTGCAGCCAACCTAGACTCTTCTTGAATACAGTCTGCCCTCAATCGATCAAACTTGGGAAGTTTTGATCTTGCACTGATTCCCTGAATATAAGATTCCTAGGATGAAGGGAGACCATTGAGAGCCAACATGGTTAGATCCTTGCTATCGACAACATGCCCAATAGATGAGAGCTTATCTCTCAATTTGGTTATCCTCATGAAGTAGGCAATGATAGTTTCTCCCTTCGCCAGCTTCAAGTGATGAAGTTGTTGCTTCAGTGCAAGAGCCCGACTGGTGTTGTTGATCTCATACATCTCCTCCAGGGTTTTGAACATCTCTCTCGCAGTCCTTAACTTGGAGACGATAGGAACAATATGATCCTTCACCGAATCAACCAACATCTTCTTTGCCCTAGTATCTTTCTTTTTCCATAGGGCCTTTTCTTCCTCATCCGTAGGCTCGGGGGTGGAGCTCTCCACAAACTCTGCCAATTCGCTTTCCTCCAAGGTGAGCATGATCCTGAATCTCCACGAAGTGAAGTTTGATGCTCCCTCAAGCCTATCCTCAATCTTAAGACTATTCACCATCTTGACGAGTGAAAAAGGGTGAATAAAGATGAAAAAATAAGACAAGGGTATGGCTGATATAATCACAAATCTGATCGGGATCCTCTTCAAACCAGCTTTGATACCATGTTAAGTTTAGATGATTAGATTAGAATGCAAAAATTAATTCAAATTTACACAAAGACACAACCAATACCCTGGGAAAACCCTCCAACCCGAGGGAGAAAAACCCAGCCAATATATCTCCTATATATTGATATTAATTAGAGCAGCAATCTGCTTACAACATAGGCATAAACACAATGCCTGAATAATACAATGAACAACAGCACCTCTCCTAGATGCAAAGATACAAATAAGATAATTCTTCTTGAATCGATCTGCTGATATAATTGATGATCTGCTCCTTAATTCACACTTCTTCTCTATGATGAATTCGCTTGACTTGATTGTGAAATGAATGAAAGGTGACTTGATTATATAAGCAACGAAATGACATTGCACCCTTTCATCAAGAGAGGTAGGCCTCTTTTAGCAAAGACGTCTCTTCAAGAGGAGGCACGATTTCCCATGCAAGTCGGCTTCTTAAAATAAAATAATAAATAATATTTATTTGCCTTTTATTATTTGTTTGTTTCATTAATGATTGAAGCGCCTCTTCAATCGAACCATATAAATTTAAATAGCTGAAAAACTATATTTAAATTTATTAAATCGAGCCAGGAGTATTCCTCATGTGGCTGTACAATATCATTAACAAATTAGAATATCAAAAGTGCAGGAAATTGAAAGGTCATTTTGGGAGATGGATACAAAAGTGAAAAAGAAACTCATTTTTACTATGCTTGTTTATTATCTCATTTGAAGAATTTTGGAGAGCCTCTTTGGAGCAAAAACCCTAGGTCAAAAAGCCTATGGGCAATCAGTTTCGGTAGTGAAACCATCTACCCTCGCTGGTTATTGGTGGAGCCACTTAGGTTTCACAGTCAGATTCAGCGAAATAAATAAATTTGAAGTCTTGCAGGCAAGAAAATTATTGAATCTTTTTCCAAAAGCTTGTCAAAGTTTTGGTGCTATTTGTGCAAATGAAGTTGAATATTTTCCCAAGATAATATTTACAATTTTAGGTGCTGTGTGTGCTGGTGAAGTGGAACACAAAGTAGTATCTATTTTATTTGTGAATGCTGGTCCAAACCAACCCTACCATCATTTCCTAGGACTGCTTGTACACCAATAAAAATTGGAGCGATGCCTTTATTAGTGTGATGGGACTCATTAATACCCATCGCCACCTCCTTCTATGTTCAAACAGCTGAAGAAAGGTCAGCACAGCCTTGGGAGGAAGGAAATATAGCTGTCGTACATTCCTAAGACCCTACCGTACTTTCCTTGGAGCAGCTGTACAACTTGTATAAGGTTTGAAGACTTGTTGGGCACTTTGTATGGACAGGTCAGCATTTAATATTGATATTTATTGTTGGTAATTTCTGAGTTAAGCATTATACAGCTGCACATGTATTGAAAGGAAAAACATTGGTTTGTAGTGATATTTAAAATTTTATGTATAAATAAATTATCATGTTTTAGAATTGTTAGAAATCAATGAAAATGAATATATGGTACAAAAATATTTACAAATCAGTGAAAACAAATTCAGAGCAGCATATTGTTAAATTGTTTGATGAAATGTCTGTTCACACGAAGTCATGAAATTGATTTTTTTTTGCATACAAAATTAGCTTGGGATATTCAATGGTATTAGAGCTGGAGTTCTTGCCAGCTGGTGGGTTTTGATGCCAAATTTTGATAGCAGAAATTTGTGATCAAATTTGAAGCTTTTAGCTGTTTGCATGCACATTAATGAGTTTGGAAGACAAGGAGTTCATTGCTTATAGGAGAACTAGAGGTGTTGCTCATTCTGATCCAGAAGAGTAAATCATGGGGGATAGATAGGGTAGGTAGGAACATCAAGATCCTAGCATTTTGGCTATGCTCAATGATTTGGCCAGGGGATAGCAGCAGTTGGTCCAAACATTAACTCAGATGATGCAGACCATGAACACCAATAACAAAAATAACCATGGTGAAAATGAAAATAATAGAAACAACAATGGCAACAACAAACATAATGGCAACTAGGGTGAAGGTAGCAACACTAATGTACTTGTACACATATCCGAGACAACACATAGAATCACTCCTAGGCCACTAATGCCTGAGTTTTTGGATGATCAGCTTAAAGAACAAGCAAGGTAACAAGGAGGTGGTGAAGTACGGGGTGACTATTTACGGGAATACCAATCCTTGGGTGAGGAATTCATGCTTCTATGTCATTGGAAAAATTTTGTGATATCAAATATAGGAATAGACCTAGAGGGAAAGGGGCCAAGGAAATAAAAGAGATTTACAACGCAAGGTGGGTAAGTTAGCCATCCCCAGTTATGATGGGTCAAACAAGTGTATTGCTAGAGCATGGGTTCTGAAGTTGGACACATATTTTCAGTTGAACCCTATGACTAAAAGGGAAGCAATCAAATATGCAACTCTTCATCTAGATGGAGAGGCTCATGAGTGGTGGTACCATGGGCTAGTGACCTTGGGTCATGACAATATAACTTCTTATGCAGATTTCACATAGAGATTGATATACCGGTTTGACAGAAAGGATCCAAAATTGCATTTCAGGGAGTTGGCATAGCTGAAACAGGTTGGATTGGTTGATGCTTATATTTTAGAGTTTCAGAAGTTGTTGGCTATGGTTACAGATGTTTCAGAACCCAGGTTGATAGTGCTGTTTATAGAGGGATTAGTCAAGCCACTTTGTGGATGGATCAAAGCATTTGATTCTAACACTCTACAAGATGCTATTAAAAGGGCTAGGAACATGGAGAGTGCAACCCCAATGAACAAATTCCAGCCTAAACCATTTTAGTTTAAGAAAGATTTGAAGAAACCAATTAAGGAAGAGCCTAGGAGACCTTGCATGGATGATGAGGTTCGTAACAAACTACGCAGGAAGAAACTGTGTTTCAGTTGCAAGGAGCCTTGGGAGCTTGGACATAGGTGTTTGGGGAAAGACAAGGTGCATTACATAGAGGTTGTTTCTGATACCGAAGAGGGAGGAAAGGGAGAAGAAGTTCAAGGCAGCGAACATAGTGATTCAGATAGTGAGTGTGGACCAACACCTAAGGGAGTGAAGGGTGGAACTATTGTGACTCTCTTAGGTACCCCTAGATTCAACTCTTTTAGGATTCGTGGAGTTTTGTAGGAGTAGCGTGTGACAATCTTAGTGGATAGTTGGGCAACCCACAACTTCATTGACTTTACCTTGGTGGCAAAAAGGGGTATTCCAGCACAGGATTTTGAGGGATTCAATGTTATGGTGGCTGATGGGTTTAATATGACTTGCACCCAACGGGTCCCACAGTTGAGTATCACATTGGGGAATTACACTGTCATTAATGACTTTTATGCTCTAGACTTAGGAGATAGTAATGCCATTTTGGGTATTGTTGGTGCGTGTTTTGAGTACGCCACCGAACACAGAATAAAAATGCCCAAAGGACACTCTTATCCTCTCTTGAAAAGTGCTTGCAAAAATCCAGTAGGCAATACAATAACTCCAAGGTTTCTTTGGTCAGGTCTTGACATGTGGATAAGGCCAGTGGGTGTTGTGATTGCTGGTAATCACAAGGGGACTTACATGAAATTCTCTTTTGCGGGTTGAAAACTTAGACGGTTTTATCCTTGAAGGCTCTTTTGGTGGGTATCTTCAGATTTTCCAAAAAAAATAAAAAAAGGATAAGGGTTTAGAGATCTAAACTACGCCTAAGAATTCCAGAGACAGCAGTGAGTAGACAAAATGGGTAACCACACTTCGTTTCGCCACCTTTGGACAACTACGCGAAGCAGGTGCAATCTTCAACGGAAGTGATAAGAATTTTCATATTTGAATCGGTAATTGAAACAAACAGAAGTTAAGCATCCATGATTTAATGGCTCAGACTAACTTTACACGTCAAATGCAAATCATCCACTTGACAAAAGTATGAGCAAAATTTTATCCGCCACTGCGATCAAATCTATCATTCATCTAACCAACATGTAATGAAATGCTATTCTAATTCTACTCTAAGTGTTGAAGGAGAAATATTCAACCTTGCATACTACTTGAAAATAAAAGTTGTTCTTAGCAAATCATGCACAAGAGCTTTTATAAACGGAAATAGTTTCGTCGCAACAATCTTTTATTACTCACTTCACACATTACAAATGAGGGCCAATGAGTTTATATAGAATTTCATAAATGGAATAAATGGCTCAGATTAAAAATGAGCCGACGGTCAAGATTCAACAAACGAAACCCTAATTAGGGTTTCCCAAAATAACTTCAGTTAACTGGCAATGAACAGCAATGAGTTGGCAATAGGAGCTATTTTCAAGGGACTGTATCCCGATCCTCTCGAGCTGCCGTGTATTCGCCGAATCTGGACACGATCGAGGCAACCTCGTCCATGGTAACCTGTGGAAGCATGCCGATTCTGAATTCAAGCCCATCCATGCTCTCGGCGCATCTGGCGAAGGTCTCCTCCCACTCTGGTTCCGTCTTCTCAAAGGATTCTCTGATGCTCAAGAAGTTCGCCAATTTGGCCCAGTCCTGCCTCAAGATGGGCCCAGTGATGTAGAAGATATTTTCCTGGACACTTTTCTTCAAAACTTCCAACTGCAGGTCATTCTCTCGCAGTGCCTCTTTATCCAGGACATCGGCAATTATGTTGAGGATTTTGGCCTGAACTTCCTTGACCTGTTCCTCCAGTCTGATGCCGTCAATCTTAACCCTCTCCAAGACTTCACCTCGTGCCGTCAAGGTCCAATACCAAGAGTGGAAGTCATAGGCTGCTCCCGCTGCGATGACGCCTCCCTCTATCAATTCTTGCTTAGGAACTCCTTTCAGAATCCTAAGGCAAGGGATTATTCTATCCTGCACGTCTGGAAGGCTGTCCCATACTTCTGCCAAAGAAGCGAACCTAGAAAGCAAGGCAGTGGCCTGGCCATAAACCAAAGTTAGCCGCTCCACAAATGTCTCAGCTTCAGTCCCCTTTACGGCTATCCATTCTTTGGCCTCCTGAACCGTGAGCCTGTTTTCTTCAATTTCTTTAAT
The DNA here is from genome assembly GCA_007115665.2 of Sequoiadendron giganteum. Classification (NCBI taxonomy): domain Eukaryota; kingdom Viridiplantae; phylum Streptophyta; class Pinopsida; order Cupressales; family Cupressaceae; genus Sequoiadendron; species Sequoiadendron giganteum. The sequence goes on along the minus strand of CM021110.1, from coordinate 185,611,870 downwards.
GGCCTCCTGCGAAGAGTTCGGAAGTAGAGGAGCCGCCGTAGTGTCCTGATCAAGTGGCTTGATCAAGTGCTGAATATATTCCCTTAAGCGCTCAATCTCTAATTGGCACTCCTTCCTTCTGGCTACCTCCTTCGCCAACCTTGATTTGATGGCGGACACAGAATTGTCCAAATCTTCCATTTCTTGGCCCTTAGTGGTTGGACCCAAGTCAATGGTCGTGATGGCGTAATCCTGTGGAGCCATATCCTCCCGTGGCTTGTCCACTGTAGGCACGGCGATTTGCACTGTCCTGTTGCCGGCCTCGTCTCTATGTATGCTGGAGAATTTCTTTGCCGACTTTTTGGGCACGGTTTGAGACAGTCTGGCCAAAAAGTCTGCCGTATCATCCTCTTCTGGTTCATCTGCCGGCACTTGTACCTTTAGCCTCTCCTTCAGCCAATCCGGTATCGTAAGCTGCTCAACACCGTCTTCTTCCGGCACGCCTTCTCTATCAGGAACGTCTACAATTCCCCTAAGGGCTGAAATCATCCCTTCCTGAAAATCCTCATCTTGGGTGCCCACATTGTCGTCATCCGACTCCAATATTTCGGTGCCCGTGGGAGAAGGTGGCGCATCCTCATCTGGCTGAAGCTCCGCGTTGTTTTCAGGAATCGGAGAAGGATCCCTCATATCTGCTAGTGAAGCATCGGCGGTAGCCAGTATCTCCTCAATATTTCTAGAGGCGGCCGATTGAGAAGGTTTCATCTTTACCTGTTTCTGGACCGGCTCTTTGCCTGCAGCTATTTCTTTTCTTTTCCTAGATGTGGTGGCCTCTATCACTGGGAGGTCCTGTGATGCTCCCGCGTTGGAAGAATAAGATTCTGCCTCGCTTAGCATATCATAGGTCAGGGTTATCTTCTGGCGCCTTAATTCTTGAACTCGTTGATCAACCCACCACTGAGTAAACTTGATGACAGGCCTCATCAAGACGTTCAAGTCAGCATGCTCTGCTTCTGACCACTGGACAGCGGGCAAAGCTGAATTCTCATCGAAGCGCGGTTGTGTCTGATTCTCGTCCTCTTCCAACTGATCTGGCACGTGACAAAATTCTGTTGCCCTGATCAAGCTGAGAGGTAATCTGGACCACATCCTCCGTCTGACCTCAAATTCATCCGCAGCATTTGCCCAATAGTCCTCCAGTTCGACCCTATGCTTGTACCTTCTTCCATCCACCATTTTGATGTGGTGATGGGGGTCGTAGTGATTTCTGGCCGGATATGGAGAGAAAGGGTAATGCTGTATCTCGATTCTGGCACTGTCAGCTGCCTGTGATGACGGACACGACTCCAGCATGTTCCCTATAAAGAAGGGAAAAGTAACTGCCGCCTTTTGCTTTGCTCTTTGAAGACCCTGAAAATCTTCTAACTGCCTCAACACTTCGAGCAGGACCATCTTATTCGTGGGGAAGATGGGCAGACGGTACGGGCTTCCAGTGAATCCTTGAATTCTGATATACGTAAATCTTGGATACTGGATAAACCAAGACCCGTATTTACCGATTAGGCTTTTGGCTTCATGTGTCAGCCGCTGATGCGTCCCTCCCTGGAGTATCCTGGTGATGTACATCAGGAACGCGTCGTGGGCTCGTCTAAAATGCGCCTTCTCCCTCAGCTGGAGTTGTGGGTAACAGTCATAAGGTTTTAGCTCGTTCTCCTTACTGCCAACCGTGCCTTTGCAGATCAAGCCTGCATATCTGTAAGTTCTGGCCAACATATAGACGACGTAAGAACCCATATGAAACGTTTTGGTCTTCTCTAGATTGATAAGCTGGTGGTGAAGATTATTGCTTATCATCCTAGCCCAGTTGAACATTTTGACACCTTCTGTGAGGTCCTCAATGAAGTAATACATCCACGGCTCAAAGGGTGCTCCCGAGGGACTGCCTGCCACTCTGTTCAGCAAGATAATAATATCTCCATAGTCCTCCTTGAAGTCCGTGCGCATCAACTTCTTGGGCATCTTCTTAAAGGACGGTCTAGGCTTGTCCAACCAAAATTTGTTAAGGTTGGCGGCACAAAGATCAGGATTTTTGTCATATAGCTTCTGAGCATCTTCCTTGGTCTTGTAGACAGTTTTAGGATATGCCGGAATGCCGAAGGCTTCCTGAATGGCCACCTCTGTCAGATGTGCCAACACTCTCCCATCAGGCGCCACAATCCGCCTTGACTCAGCATCATAGTGAAGTGCACACTCCACCATCAGTTCAGCACAGCAAAGTGCAGGCTGGAATCCGGCAGCTTGAAATATGCCGTTTCTCACTATCCTTCTAGCTGCAGGCGTTGGTAAGGGTCCGTTGTGTCCATATATCCTCTTTTTAAATTCCACGAGATCGATGTGGCCAAGATCAGTGTCTGAGACATTTTTCCACTTAGACTTTATTCTGGTCTCTGGCTGCGATCCTTTACTTGCAAACTTCATCTGTGCCTGCCTGGATATTTCGCTTTGATCGATCGGCAGCCTGCAAGCACAAGATACTTAACATTAATACAATATCATTTAAGAATTAAAGAGTTTCGGGGTATAGCCTAGACAAAATCGCACTTTCAGCCTTATTAAATTAAAAATTTCTGTCAAAAAGCAAGCTGAAAGTAATTAAATTCGCCTATCATGAATGAAATTTGTGCCGGAAACGAAGTAGAAGATAGAAACACAGCGCAAATGCATTGTCGATTAACTTCCAAACCTCAAAGATCACGTTGTGGCTGTAAATGAATTTAAAAATTCAAAGAAATCTGCCAGAAGAAGTGCGCCACTATGCTGGAAGTACGATTTCAGCCAAGAAATAAATTACTTCCCTCAAAAATCACGCCTTTCAATAAGAAATGCTATCTCGATTCTCACAATGATGTTATTCTCACAAACTTCTCCTTCGAGAACGTTTTCCTGAAGATTCGAGAGAGATAGTTGCTTCTTAGCCGGAATTTGTGAAGAAATGAGTTGCTGAAACTCATTTTATGGCTGAGAAGTGCGATTTTCCTCAAGGCATTGCTTTCTTTCTTTTGATTTTCTTCCAATTTTTAGAAACGTTTTCTCCTCGGATTAGCAAACTTCTAATTTTACTTTCAGTTATCGAGGCAAGTTTCTAACTTTCGTCTTTGTGCCATCTCTGCTGAGATTTTCGAATTTTCTCAAGGAAAATTGACTAAGTGTTGGAAAATATATTAAATTAATTGTCTAAAATTATTTTTCCAACGTTTTTAAATCCTCCGAACGTGGCAAAGTTTAAACTTATCTAAGGCAGACTAGTTTAATCTTCCAAATAATCTCCGGATTTTGAATTTTGAATTAAAATTTCCTAAGTGTCAGGGAAATAATTAAAAATATTAAAATATTAAATTCCAACCCGTTCAATCTTGATACATGGCTAATTTCGTTCGTCAGAGGCAAAATATCTCTTTTTTAAATTGTCTGCCTAGCCAAAATGTGCTCAATAGCTCATCTGCCAAATTTTAGTTCTCTAGGCGGAGTTTTGACCTCTCTGGACATTTTTATTTTAGCCAAATGATTCATCTTCTGGGTTGGGCGAACCTGGAGACCTCTGCCATTTTGCCATTTTTTTACCAGCGCTTTAGGAATTTTCCAAGCTGAGAGGGGCAGACTTCATGTTTGCTCTGCCAAAAAATTTCACTCCGTTGTGCTGGGGCGTGATTTTTACGCTGGCCAAAACCTCTTCTCCTTCTAGACATTTCTCCGTTTTTCATGCCTTAGGATAATTTTCTCTTCAAGAATTGGGCGAATGTCTTATAATTCCTTGCCTATGGCGTATTTTATCATACATTGGTCTTAGATTTTCCTTGCCATGGCGAATTTTATTTGTGCCTTGTCCAACGGAAAATTTCACTTGTTTCCATCATTTAATTCAATTTTTAATGAATTATCTTGCAATTTCACCCCTTTCCAAACATCTTGGAGCGCACCCCCTTCATGTTTTACCCTTCTCCACACTTCTTGGGGGCGGACTTTGTGTTTTTCATGCCATTTCCCTTAAGGGCGGACTTTGACTTCTCTATGCCACTTTCCATATGGCGCACTTCTTACCTTGCTGGGCGGACTTTGAGTTCCTTGTGCCAAGGGCGGACTTGGCAACCTTCATGCCTATGGCGGACTTGGCAACCTTCATGCCTATGGCGGACTTGGCAACCTTCATGCCATGGCGGACTTGATGAATTCCTCGCCAGTGCCTACCTTTGGCATGCCAAAGGTAGGGCGGACCTTGACTCTTCCATGCCATTCCACTCTTGATGGCGCCATTCTCAGACTTAGACATTTTTCAAAAATTCCTTGCCAATTTCAAACTTTTTACATTTTGCCTTGATTTTCTTGTTTTCCGAAGACACATTGATTTTCTGCTCCGTGGGTTCCAAGAATAGAAACTTTTTCCCAAAATAGAAACTTTCCAAAAATAGAAACTTTCCAAAAATAGAAAAAGCAAAAAGCATCCCTAAAAAATAGGGACTCCGGAATGGCCTAAAAATGCCAAAAATCAAAAAAGCAAAAAGCAAAAAAGCAGATTCCCTAAAGAATAGGAAGTGTCAGAAACGACCGAAAGCAATGGCGATCTTCGTCCACCGGGTCTTCTAAGCACTTCCATGACGTTAAGGTCCAAAAACGAGTTCAAAGTCTCAACTTAGCCAGACTGACTTTCAAAATTTTATCCAAATTCAAGATTCTCAAAGACGTTGCGCAGAGGGCGGAACCAAACTTGGGGGTCCCCATTTGCGATGGGGCGATGTGTGAAATAGGTCACAACAGGTATACAGTGGCTCCACTCCTTAGGGAAGTATTCACAAAATTTTTAGACGATGGAGTTGAAGTTCAAGGCAAATGGCAAGAAGGTTGTATTGAGGGGTATGTTTAATGGTACTCCCAAGATCGTGTTAGCAAAAAGGATGGAAAGTATCTTTAGACATGGTGATGTAGCATGGGCAACACAGTGTCTAGTTTCATCTAAGACCCCTACTGAGAATAGCACTCCATATCATGTAGACATTCAACCAATAATGGACAAGCACAATTTGGTTTTTGGTGAGACTCCTCTAGGTAGACCTCCAGATAGAGGATTTGAGCATGTCGTTGAGTTGGAGGAGGGGTTCAAACCAGTTATCACCACCCCTTATCGACATCCTAAGAAGTTCAAGGAAGCGATTGAAAAAGCCATTAAGGAGTTGCTTAATATGGGGCACATTAGGCCTAGTTCAAGTCCCTTTGCTTCTTCTGTTGTCTTGGTGAAGAAGGATGGGACCATGAGGATGTGCATAGACTATCGTGCCCTTAATAAAAAGACCATAAATAATAGATACCCTATTCCTCAAATCGATGAGTTGTTGGATGAGTTGCACGGAGTAGTGTACTTCTCGAATATCGATCTTTGATTAGGGTATCACTGTATCAAGGTGAGAGAGTAGGACATCCACAAGATTGCATTTAGGTGTCATTACAGGCACTACAAATTTCTGGTTATGCCCTTTGGGCTAACTATTGCACCAACTACCTTTCAGTCTTGTATGAACCACATATTTAATAAACAACTGGGGAAGTTTTTATTGGTGTTCTTAGATGACATACTCATCTGCAGCAGGACTTGGGAGGAGCACTTGAAACACCTCAATGTGGTGTTGAGTATAATGGAGCCTTAGTCATTGTATGCAAAGGCATCTAAGTGTGAGTTTGGGATGATCAAGATCCTCTACTTGGGTCATATGATCAGTGCTAAGGGGGTTCAGGTTCACCAGGAGAAGATGCATGCAATTATTGATTGACCACCACCTAGGTCACTAACAGACCTGCGGGGTTTCTTTGGATTATGCAACTACTACAAGAGGTTTGTAAAAGGGTTTTCACAGCTAGGTGCACCCCTAATAGACCTTACCAAGAAAAGGGCTTTTGGATGGTTGGATGAGGCCCGACAAGCATTTGATAGGCTCAAGGAGGTGACGAGCTCTTATCCTGTGTTGGCATTACTAGATTTCACTCAACCCTTCATTCTTGAGTGTGATGCATCAGGGAAAGGCATTGGAGCAGCCTTAATGCAAAACAACCACCCCATTTCATATGAGAGCTAGAAACTTAGGGGTAATGAGAGGCTCTATTCCATACGACAAGGAGATGCTCGCCGTAATGCATGCATTGGCGAAGTTTAGATAGTATCTAGTAGGTGGGAGATTTGTGATCAGGACCAACCATAATAGCTTGAGGTATTTTCTAGAGTGGAAAGATTTGAATGAAAGGCAACAAAAGTGGGTCAGCAAGGTGCAGGCTTATGATTTTGACATAGAATATGTCAAGGGGGAGAAGAATGTGGTTGCTGATGCTCTCTTCAGGAAACTTGCTGTTTGTTCTCAAGCGGAAATCTCAGCTAATTTACAAGGCTCACCTTTTGGTGGAGTATTCCAAGAGCACATGTGCATGTGAGATCATGGATGGGAAGTCACATGATGATAGATATAGAGTAGTAGGTTATCATTTACTACAAGGGCAAAATTTATTTGGTTCCTGAGTCAAAGCTTAAGGAGAAAATCTTGAGGGCCATCTTGATACACCATTAGCAGGACATCTTAGGTACTTTAAGACCTACATGCAGTTCGAGGAAAGGTTCTCATGGAAAGGCCTTAAGGAAGATGTTTTGTGAAATGTGAGAGTGTACGACTTGTCTGCAAAACAAGTTAGAGCACACTTTTCCAGTAGGATTACTTCAGCCATTACCATTCCAAAGCAGAAATGGGAAAACATGTCTATGGACTTAATTATTGGTCTACCGAAGGTATAGGGTAGAGATTGCATTTTTGTAGTTGTTGATTGGTTGACCAAGTTTGCTCATTTCTTTGCCATCTCTACAAAGTATAAGGCACCTCAAATAGCAGAGCTGCTTTTCAAAGAGGTGCTTAGGCTCCATGGGCTGTCGAAGAATATAGTTAGCGATAGTAGGTTCCTCAACGCTTTTTGGCAGGGGCTATTCAGGTTAGTTGGCACAAAGTTGACTCCCAACATGAGTTACCACCCTAAGATAGATGACCAGATAGAGATCGTGAACAAATGGGTTGAGGGATACTTGCGTAACTATGTGGTAGGGCAACAAAGGGCTTTGATTAGGTGGCTGCCTTGGGTGACCACTGTTATAACACCACCTATCACATGTCGATCGGGATGACTCCTTTCTGAGCATTATATGGTTATGATGCTCCATCATTCTTGGACTTAGCATTCAGTGATAGCAGGGCTCCCAAAGCCAAGGATTGGATCCAAGAGAGTCAGGATATCCTTAAGTTCCTCAAGGATAACCTTCAAAGTGCATAGAATCAACAAAAAATGTATGCAAACAGGCACAAAATTAAGAGAAGTTTCGAGGTAGGGGACTTGGTTTTCTTGTGTCTACAACCATACAGGCAGTCTTCCTTGAAGAAAAGTGGCATAGAGAAGGTAAAACCTTGCTTCTATGGTCCTTACAAGGTTGCTCACAGAGTGGGGGATGTGGCTTATGAGCTTGAGTTGCTAGAGAGTAGCAGGATCCACAATGTGTTTCATTCATCATGCCTCAAGAAGGCACTAGGGCAGCACCTTACATCTTCACCAGATCTTCTACCCTTGGATGAGGAGGGCAGATTGGTTTTGGTTCCAGTGGAAATTGTGGATACCAGAGAGAGGAGATTGAGAAATAGAGTGGTCAAGGAGTACCTGATTAGGTGGAGGGATTTACTAGTAGAGGATGCCACATGGGAAGGAGAGTAGATTCTTTAGCATCCTAATCTGCAATTGCTTGAGGACAAGCAATTACAAGGAGGACTATAATGTCCCCTTTTGATGTCTAAGTAGGAGTGATTAATTAGCTTATTTTATTCTCGTAGGCTAATGTCGGAGGTAAGTGAATATTTTAATTTAATTATTTAATATTATCCATCCCAACATATCTTAAGCGTAACATTATTTAATTAATTTAATAAATTTCATAAAGTTGCTTTGCGGTTATTTAATGAAGTTTAAAAAGGTCACTTTATTTTCTTGAGTTAATTAAAATATCAAAAGTGCGGGAAATTAAAAGGTCATTTTGGAGATGGATATGAAAGTGAAAAGGAAACTCATTTTTACTATGCTTGTTTATTATCTCATTTGAAGAATTTTGGAGATCTCTTTTGGAGCAGAAACCCTAGGTCAAAAAACCTAAGGGCAATCATTTTCGGTAGTGAAACCATCTACCCTAGCTGGTTATTGGTGGAGCCACTCAAGTTTCACAATTGGATTCAACGAAATAAATAAATTTGAAGTCTTGCAAGCAAGAAATTTTTTGAATCTTTTTCCAAAATTTTGTTAGTTTTGGTGTTGTGTGTGCAAATGAAGTTATATATTTTGTCGAGATAATATTTACAATTTTGGGTGCTATGTGTGCTAGTGACGTGGACCACAAAGTAGCATCTATTTTATTTGTGAATGTTGTCCAAACCATCTGTACCATCATTTCCTAGGACGGTTGTACACCAACAAAAATTGGAGCGATGCCTTTATTAGTGTGATGGGACTCATTAATACCCATCGCCACCTCTTTCTATGCTCAAACAGCTGAAAAAGGGTCAGCGCAGCCTTGGGAGGAAGGAAATATAGCTTCCATACATTCCTAAAACCCTACAGTACTTTCCTTGGAGTAGTCGTACAACTTGTATAAGGTTTGAAGACTTGCTGGGCACTTTGTATGGATAGTTCAGCATTTAACATTAATATTTATTGCTGTTAATTTTTGAGTTAAGCATTATACAACTGCGTATGCATTGAAAGGAAATACATTGGTTAGTGATATTTGAAAATTTATGTATAAATAAATGATCATGTATTAGAATTGTGAGAAATCAGTGAAAATGAATGTATGGTACAAAAACATTTGAAAATTAGTGAAAACAAACTCAAAGCAGCATACTGTTAAACTGTTTGACGAAATGTTTGTTCACTCGAAGTCTTGAAATTGAAAAATTATTACATACAAAACTAGCTTGGGATATTTCATACTTGGCTGGTAAATTTACAGAGTTAGAGTAGTTATTTCTAGCTCCCACCAGTATGAGTGATGGTTATGCAATCAGTTCTAGATGTTGATGGATATATCTACAGATGTTACTATGATGATTATAGTAGATTGGATGAGTTGGTGTGCTCGATATGGGCTTGTTGACACTTGGAGATTTGGTGCCGATGACTATGAGGAGTTATTAGTCTATGATTGGGAGGGTATTGTTAGGATGTATGATTCCAAGGATGACATTGTTGTTATTGACTTTCGGTTAGGGACTGATTGGCATCACTTTTGGGACACTGTGAGGAGATTTGCTAAGGGTTATTCTTTGGGGTTGAGCTGATTATATTTCCTGTTGCCTAGGATCAAGTTAGACAGTGGGATTTCGAATATGGACCTCACCGAGGTGCCTTGGCAGGAGATTTTTCATGATACAAAATTTAGCCCTCGCAGGTATTTCAGTTTGGGTGTTAGTGATGTTTACTTTTTGGGGTCACAGGAGTTGAGAGCGTAGTTGGGGATGATGAGTTAACAATTTTTATCAAAGTAGCGCAATGATAGCATGGTGAACATTTCCAGAGATTGACTTGGGACCTCGGGATTACACTTGGGTTCAGTTGTGTTCAGTTGGATGTTATTGAGGGTGCCTTGGTATTGCTTGAGGACATGCAATCTTTGCGGAGGGTGTACTGTAATATCTCCATTTTCGATCATGTTAGCATTGAGTGTAGCTATTGGTTTTCTTGGCGATAGTCAGTGTTGTCAGAGGGGTTATCAGTTGTCCAGGGAGATCCAAAGTATTTTTGGCTCCTTTAATTGTTGTTTCTAGTTGGAGTTCGTATTTTCCACAATTTTAGTGTTGGTGCGGAAATATTTAATAATTAAATAATTAATTAAGTTGTTGAAAAAGCATAAAGTTAAAGGCAACTTAAATTAATTATTTTAATTATTTTGTTAAAGTGACTTTAGTCGGAAAAGTTAAATATTTCATTAAAGTCACTTTTTGGGAGAAATAAGGAGTTTAAATTATAAAGTAAATATGGGTTTTCAAGAAAAAAGGAGGGATTTACGTAAGTTGGATAAAAGGTCTTGGGAAGCTCATTTTCAGGTTATGCTTGGTTTTTAATTGGTTTTCAAAGGCTTGGCTTTCAGGAGCTTGAGGACGGAAACCCTCGGGTTCGGAGGATTGGATGAAATCCCAAATCCTTTATAGATAGAATCATCTAGGTTTTGTAGTTGTGCTTCAATGTTGGTAGATTCAAAATATGTGAAGTCCCTTTTAGAGACAAATTTCAGAGTATTAGGTTTAATGCTTACAGAGGAATAGCTGAAATCAGAATAAATATTATTTCAGAGGTTAGCTGGTTATATACCAGGGAAGTTTTAGATGAAATAAATAATATTATCAGTGTTTGATCTTGGTTTGGCTACCATACCATTATTCAAATATTATAAGGCAGGTATAAAGTGAATCTTGGATATTAGAGCAGATCCGTACTTCCTTTAAGGAATGATGCAGCCTGCCATAATTTCTGCTGTACATTATTTAGAGGAGGCGTAGCTTTTTAAGGAGAAGCTGTACTCAATTTGGAGTCTAGGAAAGTGACGTGGGAAAGAAGACTGGTCAAAGGAGGAGACGACACTATCTTTTGGAAACCCATCATTGCCTTTTGCTGCCGTACATTAGCTTCCATGGGCCGTACCATATGGTGCAGCCGTACATATTATTCCTGGTTATTGTCCAAGCTTAGAGGAGTCACTATCATCTGTAGGAGTTTATACTATTAAAAAAATTCATGCGTCTCAGGTCAGAATTATTTATGTATTACTTTTCCATTCACAGTGCTTGTTAAGGAAATTTTTGGCCTTTTAAACTTTTGAGAATAAATATATATCTTTGAAATTTTCTGGTTTATATTCTTTGTGCTTGAACATTTATACGTATTTATGATAATGAGATGGATGGAGTCTATTAAATTGAGAGCATTTTAGTAAACTTCTTTCAAACATCAAATATAAATCGGAACTAATAGAGAAAAACAGTGTGCTAAGTGTTTGACAAAATGTCTGTGCAACCGTACTAGTGGAGTTGAAAAAATTTTGCATAGAAATTTTGTTTGGGATATTTCAATCACACCCTCTAGGGGCTCCAAAATATTTTAAGTTTCAAAATGTCAAAACATGAAAAAGTGCTCCCATGTGTTCAAGCCCGCCCTTGGATGGTTGGATGTTAAATTGTCAATGGAAAATTAGAAGAAGTGCATTATGCCCCTTGGGGATGCCCAAAATCACTAGTGTCATAGTGAAAACATAACAAAAAGTGATCCAAAGATCTTGGGTGTGCCATGAAGCTCCTCATGTCAAGTTGTCAATGGAAAAATAGAAGAAATGTGCCCTAAAGTACACCTAAGGAGGACCTAGTGTGAAGATGCCTATGCAAGAAGGGTCGAAGTAAAGCGCTTCCAAGTCCCCCTAGGCATACTTGAGAGGGCATAGATGTCAAAAAATGATGTGAAAACATGAGTGACATGCATCTTCTATGCCTTTCACATGTAGGAGTCAAAGTTTCATCTCTAAGAGACTAAAGGGCATCACTAAAGCCAGCTTTGCCACTGTCTTCATGGTATATTTCTCAAGCTTCATCACAAGGATCAAGATTCCCTTATTCTAGCATCTTGCTTTTTATTGATAAAAGGTCTTCATCACTAATAGAGTCTAGGGTGTAGAATACTAAAGTTCATAGGTTTCCTAAGGAAGGAGTTAGATTCAAGGCACCAAGATTGCTTGGTGAGTTATCAATGGTCATTAGGAATTTAGGAATTCTTGAGAGGATCTAAGATGGTCAGATTAAGAAAACCTCATTAGAATCATTGTTAGGAGCCACTGTTAGACTGACTATTTTTAGCCTGTGCTATTTATATTTTATGCTATTTTTGAGAGATAGCTATTTCAAGAGATAGACATTCTATTTTTACAGGACCTTATAGAAGGCCTATTTATAGAGATAATTATTCCTATTAGAAATCTCTTTGAAGATTGCCTGATTTAGAATTAGATTTGTTGACTAAATTGTATATTGAGCTTGCTTTGCGTCCAATCAAACTATTGATAGTATAGGAACTATAGTTAGCTTATTATATATTTTTCATACAAAACTTTTTAAACACTTATAAATAAGTGCCATTTGCACTTAGAATTCCATGGAATGGCAAATTTATGCCTACTTAATACTAAGATTATCGTTCAAGTTTGTATGTTGTGTAGGCAGATTGGATAACTCTGTGTGAGATTGCAAGCTTTGTATTGCTTCTTTCACAAAAGTAGGTAATTGTAAGTTTGTAACTTCGTATGCAATTCCTCTTTGTTCAATTTGCTGGTTCATGTTTGTGCTGCTCTAAATCTAATTTCAGTTTTTACTTACAGCTTCTAGTCTCCGCTTTTAGAGTTATTATATATGGTCATTTTTAGGTAAAAGATATAAAATCTCATCTTGAGTACAAGTGCTGATAAGCCTTGTGCCCTTAGTTAAGAACAAAAAGTTAGGCAGTTTCTTTAGTTTATTTGCAATGCATATTCAAAACCCCAGTTTTAACTTGTACATATTATAAAAAGCTAGAGGTTGTTTCCTTATGTTCCAGGGTTTAGTTTTGTCTTCTGTTACAAGGGAGCTTCCCTTTCTAATTCAAAGAAAGGCTTATCCTTACACGCTTCTCCCTTTTTTTCTGTACAAAAAGGTGCAAATTAAAACACTGACATGATTAAACATAAAGAAAAATTAAAAAAAAAAGAAGTAAAAAGTAATTGTGGCTAGAATTATTATATTGGCATTAGTACACCCATTTTACACAACACTCTAGAAGTAGGATATTCTTACACAAAAAATGTTGATAAGGGGATCAAGGGTTAAAACAAACAAACAAAAACTAGCCTTGTGGAGAAAAGAATATAAGTAATGGTTGAGTTCCAGAAAATATGAAGGTGAGGAAGTAAAACTCAATCAAGGTCAAGAGGCATGCAAAGGCAGAATATTTTGAGCAGTACAACAAAGTTGTATGGTGTTTATGCTCATAAGGCAAACATTGACATGGTCATAGAGGGTCTTGACAGGGCCGTAATGTAGCATAACTATCAGGTCTATATAGGTTAACAGCAAGCCATACACACCTAGGCTGTTAGTTTTTAATGATCAGATAATTCAAACTGAAAGTAATCAGAAAATGCAGCACATAAGACAATTAACACAACAAGATATCCTGGGAAAACCCTCCAGCCTGAGGGAGAAAAACCCAGCCAATATATCTCTTATATATTGATTGAATAAGAGCAGCAATCTGCTTACAACTCAGGCATAACACAATGCCTATGTAATACAAAGAATAGCACCTCTCCTAGATGCAAAGATACAAATGAATATGTTTCTCCTTATAGTCGATCTACTGCTATAGATGAAGGTCTGCTGCTAAGTGCGAATTTCTCCTCATGCTGGGCACTAACTTCTTCTCCTCAAGAATGCGAACTATTATGAATGAACTTGATCTGCTGCTACAGAATGAACTTCTTCAGGAATACGAATGACTTATTGCTTTATATCCAAATGAGTGATCCCCCACTCATATTTATATCTGATGAAAGGAGAAGAAGCGACTTTTCAAGAGAAGAAGTCGGCCTACTTAGAGAGACGTGTCTCTCAAAGGTATTAAGTTGGCCTTCATAAGGAATGTGTCCCTTTAAGAAAATCACGTCCTCAAAGATCATGATGTCGGCCTTAGCAAGAATCGCGCCCCTTCATAAATCGTGTCATTTCACATTAAATGAATATTAATCATCATATATCAACTGACGTGGCCAATCATAAAAATCGTTCTCACCAATTAAATAGCCAATAGGCTACAATTTAATTGCTTTACTTATGCGATCTGGGCTGGAAGATGTGACTGATGCTGCCATAAACATCAACACTCCCTCTCAGCTAGGGAGGATACTTCCAGCTGCATAAGACATATCACCTCATTGTGATGTCAACCACAATGGCTACACCCATATGTGGAAAGGAAAGATATCACCTCATTGTGATATCAGATATCACCTCATCATGATATCAACCATCATGGCTACACCAATGGATGGAAAACAAAGATATCACCTCACCGTGATATCAACCATCATGGCTACAACCTACACCCATGGATGGTATGTACAAGTGCTCATCACTCAACGTGATGTTGTCACCTCATTGTGACGTTCACCATGGCTCTCCCAGAGGGTGAAACACAAGTACAAGAAAATCATCACAGACTCTCTCACGTGATGCTGTCATGGAGTCACACACATGACATCCACCATGGCTCTCCCAAAGGGTGGAAACAAGGGCTTTCACCTTAAATCTCAAAGAGAAATGCATTAACAAGGGCTTGCACCTCAAATCTATCTCAAAGAGAAATGCATTAACAAGGGCTTGCACCTCAAATCTCTCTCAAAGAGAAATGCATTAAAGAGGATCACTGATACTGAGACTCCTTCTCAGCTAGGGCTTGATTCTCCACCATACCAAGCTTGTCTCGAAGGTACACAAACTTTATCCTGGAGAGAGGCTTGGTGAGAATGTCTGCTGTCTGCTCATCAGTGTTGATATACCCCAACTGAATTGCTTTCCTCAATACCATATCTCTGATAATAGTGGTATGCTTAGTTCTGTCATGAAACATTGGAATGACAGAAAGCTTCTCAAAGCTTTGATTATCACAATGGATGACAATCGGCTCCAATGATTGTCCAAACAATCTTGCAAGGAGCTTCCGAAGCCACACTGCTTCTTGAGTTGTCATACAAGCTGTAATGTACTCGGCCTCTGCTGTACTCAGTGCCACAGAAGACTGCTTCTTGCTACACCAAGATATCATCGCAGACCTCAACCTGAAACAACATCCAGAGGTACTCTTCCGATCAGCAACACAACCATCTTCTTTAGGTTCAGTAGGCTCCCTCTGAATCTTCAAGCACTTGCATCAACCTCCTGACATCATTGTCCAAGATTTGCTTGCAACGCTTGCCTTAGAGAAATGGTTACCAACGCACACCTCTGTAGAGATTCAGGGCTTGTCCTCTTCGATTTCATCCCATATCACTCTATTCTGCATAGGTTTGTGGAGCTACCAATGTTAAATCCAAGTTGATTGACTTGAGCAATTCTGATCTCAACTGCTAAAGAGGTACTTCAAGGATTTAGCATCTGGCCTTGCAACATTGCAACCCTTACTTATTCTCAGCGAGTTATAGAACTCCCTCAGAAGATTAATTCTTCCTCTTCGAAGAGATGTCTTTAGTCATTCACTTAGACTCATTGCTGCAAGCAGTGTCTCCATTCTTCAACCTACAGGATGCATCAAGCTCTTCTTGAAAGCAGTCTCTTATGCTTCTTGATCTGTCCTAAAAGCGTTAAGAAGGGATTACTAATAGTTCATGGAACTCAACTATCTCAAACAAAAGTACCATTGCTAGAAGCATACATGATTGACTATCTCAACGTTATATCATGAATTAATAACAATTCATGAACATTATTCTACCATGCAATACTTATCTCATTGAAATCAGGATCTCCTAAGTAATCCTAGATAATTAATTCATCATTCATCTTTGTTGATTCTGACATGTCTTTCTTCCATTTTCTCGGAAGAGCTAATCTCAACATAACAAAAGACAATCTACACAGAATCATAGATCATGCATATAGAAAATCAATCATAATCGTATTTTTAGTTCTCCTTTTATTTCATAGTCACACTCAGAAATTAGCATGAAACAACTTGCAATGAATAATTCTTAATTCTAAGGAATCTTATCCTAGTGATCACTATTTACTGGTCACATGTAATCCAAGCAAATAATGTCAGATTTGCACAACTCAACAAACTGAATTTTAGCCTAGAAGGGTAATTAAAGAATACTTATCTCTTAAATATTTTGATGGGTGGACACAGTACGATATGTTGCTCTTGCGCTTAGATCAGTACACAACCTTCACGGATTGAACACAGGCCTATGACTTAGAATAGACTTTCCCTAGAATCATTTTGAGGAGAGATCTTATCCACATTCGCAAATGAAGCATGCTGATTAGGCTTGGTTGGGCAATCCTTAGCATAGTGACCAAACTTATCACATCGAAAACATTGGACTTTGGAAAGGTCCCTCTTCTTCTTGAACGCAGAAACACCATTAGCTTCTTTATCTCTATTCCTCTTGAAATATCCTTTCTTTCCACCTTTCCCTTTCTTTTTGAAGGATTGAGTGGAAAGTACATGAATGTCTTCATTTGTAGAGCTTCGACCAATACCTCTCGCAGCCAACCTTGACTCCTCTTGAATACAGCCTGCCCTCAAACGATCAAACTTAGGGAGTTTTGATCTTACACTTATACCTTGAATGTAAGACTCCCACGATGAAGGAAGATCATTAAGAGCCAACATGGTCAAATCCTTGTCATCAACAATATGAGCAATGGTAGAGAGCTGATCTCTCAATTCGGAAATCTTCATGAAGTAGGTGATGACAAATTATCCTTCCGCCATATTAACATGATGAAGTTGTTGCTTCAAGGCTAGAGCACGACTTGTGTTGTTGATCTCATACATCTCCTCCAAAGTCTTAAGCATCTCTCTTGTTGTCTTCAACTTAGAGATGATTGGAACAAAATGGTCCTTTATGGAATCAACTAACATCTTCTTCGCCTTGATATCTTTCTTCTTTCATTGAATCTTTTCTTCCTCATCCGTAGGTTCGGTAGTTGTGCTCTCCACGAACTCTGCCAACTCACTTTCTTCCAAGGTAAGCATAATTCTGAATCTCCAAGATGTGAAATTTGTTGCTCCCTCAAGTCTGTCCTCGATCTTGAGTCCGTTCACCATCTTAATGAAGGGATAGATGTGAACAAAGATGAGAAAGAGAATAAAGAGTATCGCTGCAATACTAAATCTGATCAAGATCTTCTTCAAACCCGCTCTGATACCATGTTAGTCTTTAATGATCAGATAATTCAAACTGAAAGTAATCAGAAAATGCAGCACATAAGACAATTAACATAGCAAGATACCCTGGGAAAACCCTCCAACCTGAGGGAGAAAAACCCAGCCAACATATCTTTTATATATTGATTGAATAAGAGCAGCAATATGCTTACAACTCAGGCATAACACAATGCCTATGTAATACAATGAATAGCACCTCTCCTAGATGCAAAGATACAAATGAATATGTTTCTCCTTATAGTCGATCTGCTGCTACAGATGAAGGTCTGTTGCTAAGTGCAAACTTCTCCTCTTGCTAGGTGCTAACTTCTTCTCCTCAAGAATGCAAACTATTATGAATGAACTTGATCTGCTGCTGCAAACTCAAATTGAGGATCTGCTGCTACAAAATGAACTTCTTCAGGAATACGAATGACTTATTGCTTTATATCCAAATGAGTGATCCCCCACTCGTATTTATATCTGATGAAGGGAGAAGAAGCGACTTTTCAAGATAAGAAGTCGGCCTACTTAGAGAGACATGTCTCTCAAAGGTATTAAGTCGGCCTTCATAAGGAATGCGTTTCTTTAAGAAAATCACGTCCTCAAAGATCATGATGTCGGCCTTAGCAAGAATCGCGCCCCTTCATAAATCGTGTCATTTCACATTAAATGAATATTAATCATCATTTATCAACTGACGTGGCCAATCATAAAAATCGTTCTCACCAATTAAATAGCCGATAGGCTACAATTTAATTGCTTTACTTATGCGATCTGGGCTGGAAGATGTGACCGACATTGCCATAAACATCAACATAGGCAATGGCTAATGCTTCGGTAGCAACATTGGACATGAAAATCATGGCTAAGGCCAAGGAAAGTGCCAAAAGCCAAATGGTTGATAGAGGAAAAGAACACATGGATGCTCACTAATTGAAACAAAGGGCCTAGTCAAGATCATTTAAAGAATTCATGGGGAAGGGTCAATTAAAGAAGATCCATCCTTCAATTGATGCATCTCATGCAACACCGTTGCTGGTTTGGTTTTGTTGCTCATTACTCTCTAACTTTTGATCAAACATGACCTGAGTTTTCACTAAAGCCGAACTTATAATAGGTTGAGGAGAGAACACCTACAGCTACGGGTAAGATGATAAGATCCACACATATAATAGTAGAAGTAGTACAATGTAGAAGATAGATCACATACCAACAAGAGATGTTTGTGGGCCAAGATGCTCCAATACCCAATCTATGCAGGTAGGGTAACACTGTACAATACTCCTTATGATAACATCCACCGCATACTATATCTCCAAGAGATCCCAAATACAGTATCATACTCAACACATATTATCTCAATGATATTCCCATTCTTTATACAGACCTCCTAATAATATAATGGAGAGGTGCCATAATGGAAATGATGGCCTACTCATCACTTGATATAATTAATTACACAAGTTGTCCATATGACCAAATATAAGTATCTTAAGAGATCTGCATCCTATGTTGGCATCTCCATCCACCTAAATACATTATAATATCATATCCTTCGGTACATAATATAGGTGCTTTGAAAAATATATGCACCAAAATAGCTGAAGAGGAAATCACTAGCAAGTGATTATTTTCAAGCTGGTGATAAGATATTTCATTTGATGATAAGCTTAAGTTGGTTTTGATCCAAGTTGAGGGTGATGAGGCAATTGAAAGCCTTACAGTCCGTGGACAGTTGTGGGGAATTTTTAAAGAATGGTTAGAAGTTATGATGCCAATATGCACAAGGCAGTATTGGATTATCGAGGAGTAACCATATTAGTGCTAGTTCAGTCTATATATATTCATGGTCTTTGCCTTGTGATGGAAAGTACTGATCCAAATAATGGTAAGCAAATGATACATTGTGATCTGTAATTAGCATGGAGATTCCACTACTAATTTCACCAACACAAATCTTATTTATTCCAAACAATAACTAGATTGAATAAGTTACTATTCTTCAAAGAATTAATGGTAAAACAGCTATTGTGTGCTCAGATTTGATTTTTGAGCATTCTTAATTGGAAAAGAAGAACAAAACATGTAAACAAGAGTAAGAAACACAAAGCCACATTTACCCTGTAGAAACACAATATGGGTAAAACTCTAGAAGAGTGAGGGGTTTCTTCCTCTTGCCACTATCTTTATGAGCTAACATAGGTTGATTGCTTTCTCAAGGCCTCCATAGACATTCTTTGCATTAACATGTCCAAACACATATACAAGTTCTGTAACTTGATCAACTCGTTTTCCTTTCATAGTCCAATGCTCTAAGACTCTCAAGGCTGTTAGCAACCAATATCTTGCTTGACCAACCTTTTACAGTTTGCCCAAAACGATATAGTTTACATGTACACATCTCTAGAAGTTTTAGAGACTCAAAAAAGGAAGAGACACTGTAGATAGTTGTTATTCTATCAATTCTTCGTCATCGGGTGAAATCACTGCTTTATGTAGTCAAAACTGCTGCTTATAATGATGACAGCTCAGCACCTACCACATCAGTTGTTAAATCACCAATAAATAAGTTGGGAGCTAACTGACTACCTCTTGTATAAATGTGGGGTTACACTACCACCCCTTGCTTGAACTGGCAGTTCTGCAACCATCCATGGAATGCTGCTTTTCTCAGGATTCTATTTAATTGAACTTCACATCAATGATGTTGGATAACCTCAGACACAACTCCTTTGCCTGTAGACCCTAGAACTGTTGGTCCTGCATTTTTGTCTAAAACCTCTTGGGAAAAGACTCGCTGTGAATTGTTTCAAATTGCACACAGCCTTCTTGAAAATATTGTCTTAGCTTATTTTGCTAGAACTTAAAAATCCAACGTGGATCACATTGTCAAGAAAGGAGGTTCAACTTCAGACTATCATAGTGTATGACAATTAGTGGATTGAGATGTAATTGTGGAGGAGAGATGGAAGATGCTCCTTAATTTTTTCTAATGCTATTTAAGATAATGTGAACATGTACACACTTACACATTCTCATGTATATCAATGTATTACACATTAATTTGAAAATTTTCCAAATAATTAAAATTTACAGATAGTAATTGACTTGGAGAAATGCCAAAAAAGGTAAGACTGACTCTTTTGTGTTCAATAAGTTCGTAAAGAATGTAACAAGTGTTTTTCTTAAACAGTGCTATACTTCATTTGGTCAGAGCTAAATGTTGATTTTGTATCTAGAAGGACAATGAATGCTGTACACTCAGACTGGAGTGTGTTGGGTAGATGAAAGAGGATGAGAATTTCAAACATCAGATATTGTCAAATTTTGTGATGTATAAAATATTTATTTGAGGTAGGTGAAAGAGAAGAAGAATTTGCAACATCTCATCTTGTCAAAGGTTTGTGAGGCAGGAAGTATATGAAAATGAATGCTGTACACTCAGACTGGAGTGTGTTGGGTAGATGAAAGAGGATGAGAATTTCTAACATCAGACATTGTCAAAGTTTGTGATGCAGAAAGTATTTATATTGGGTAGATGAAAGAGGAGAAGAATTTGAAACATCTCATCTTGTCAAAGGTTTGTGAGGCAGGAAGTATATGACCTGTTTTAAAAGTCATCGAACTTTCACCAGGGAAAATATGGATTAAAATTTCCACATTTTCTGTGAAAGGAAAGTGCACATTGTATCCATGTTGCAGATTGTACATGTCTAATCCCAAGGACTGAAAAATATAATGTCAGTTCCACATAGCTAAATGACACGGTTATTGTTGAATATATCATATGCTCTTATCAGTGGCATTTGATGTCTATTAAAACCTTACATATCAAAATATGCTCTCAATAGTTAATAGAACACTTGTGTATTCTCTTACTTGTAAGGCTAGAGTGTACGGATATTCTGCAATTTCTCTGGGGAGTTGTGTGGGATTGTGGAAGGGAGGAGGGAGTGTATTAAGAAATAACCATGTGCTCTAGATGTTGAACTTTGCATCTTTGATTTTTGTGATACTCTTTTCCAACTTGCAACTCCAAAGGTTATTATTTATGTGACTAACATATTTTGTTAATGTAACATTTTATTTGATGGTGATATCATTTTGGACTTTTTTCTGTCTTATTTTTCCATTACCAGTTTATAAATGCCTTGCTTGTATTCTTAATCCTTTACCCTCCATCTCATTTTCCTAGAGTTATTGATACATTTTATGCAACCTTGCAATGGCTTCAAACATATTTTAGTATTGATGTCTTACTGCTTTGAATGGATTGATTACAGTCCCTGTTGGATGCCAATGAATCATGCTAAAAATGAGAAGTTCCTATGAATATATAAATGTGGTGGAAATAGCCAAAGATTAGCCAGTTTTTGAGCTATTCAAAGTAGAACTAATATATTAGTGGCCAGATATGATGAAATAATTTATATATTTGTTGTTAATGTTACTAGGTCAGTAATTGGATTCTATCAATGAAGTATTAGATGTGTGTGTATGTATTGGTTATGTTAGGGGATTATTGGAGTATCCGATGTTATTTTGGTAACCTCTTTAAAAGGGTGTGTGGTCTGTGGTGAAAAGCACCAGAATTTCCGAAACATATTAGGTGCATCAGGGACAGGTGTGGTTATTGCAGATAATACCTGCATAGCAGGTATGGGTATGCCCTTGGTGAGGACTGATTTGTGCTAGGTTGGTTGGGATTGATGGTGACCTGCATAAATCTTACGAGATATTTTATTCTCTTTTCTAATGTCATGAATTCAATTGTTTTATGGTACTGTGGATCTTGTTTACTTTAAAAATTGTGCATGTTTCTGGAGAATAAGTACAGGGGCCAATTAAACATGCGTCCAAACAGAAATGCTTTTTCAATGCACTACATATGTGTATTTAATCTGAAACTGATATCTTATTAATGGGGTATTTCTGTTGTTACTACCTAAGAATAGGCATCAGGGGGTCAATGAATCTATACACTTATTTCATGTTATAATCCAAAGTATCATTATCAACCTCGATCTATTTGGTTGATGAATTGCCTGGATTCTTTTCTGATCATGAGTAGCTCTTTTGAGTATTTCTTATATTGTCATGTGGAATGTATGAGTTAGGGAAGTGAGACCTCCAAATATCAGCTCTTGCCTTCCCCCATAATCAAGCAAAGCCAATCTTATAAAGCCTAGTTTGTCACTGCAATTTGTTGTTCGTTTTTGTTCTTACCTTGTGGTCTTGCTCATAATGACACTGATCTAGCACATTTCTAGGAAAACACGTTTTTCCACATTTCTAAGAAAACATTTTTGATCATGAGTTGCTTTCTTTAGTGTTTCTTCTACTGTCAGGTGGAATTGATATTCAAATATGAACCCTTTCCTTCCCCCTGTAATCAAGCAAGATCTATCTTATTATGTCTATTTTATCACTGTTTTTTGTTTATCGTCATCTTTACGTTGTGCTGTACAGGTTGAAGAGCTATATTCACTAGACTTGGAATCCCTAAGCAATCTTCGGTAAGTGATTTGTTTAGCTTTTATATGTATTTATATTGTAATGAATTACAATATCTGCTGCAGCCTCTGACCATATTACACTGCAGGCCTGTTTATGGCTTAATATTCCTTTTCAAGTGGAGGCCAGGAGAGAAAGATGATCGACCTGTACTTGAAGATTATAGCCCAAATTTGTTCTTTGCAAGCCAGGTGAATTCTTTGTTAGACAACCAAAAGACTTTTTGGGATATATTAATATATGACACATTTTACTTGAGGATGATGAAATTCTGTGAGTGTCTACTTTAATATGTTGATGCTGTACATGATTTGCTGCAGGTGATCAACAATGCTTGTGCAACTCAGGCAATTCTTTCAATTCTCATGAATTGTGCAGATATTGATATTGGCCCAGAACTATCAAATTTGAAGGAGTTTACCAAAAACTTTCCACCTGAGCTCAAAGGGCTTGCTATCAACAATAGTGAAGCAATTCGAACTGCTCACAACAGCTTTGCTAGACCAGAACCCTTTGTTTCTGATGAACAGAAACTTGCTGATAAAGATGATGATGTATATCATTTCATAAGCTATATACCTGTTGATAATGTATTATATGAGTTGGACGGGTTAAAGGAAGGGCCTATCAGTCTTGGACAGTTCAATGGAGCTCAAGACAGCTTAGAATGGTTGAAGATGGTTCAACCAGTAATTCAAGAACGCATTGAAAAATATTCTAAAAGTGAAATAAGATTCAACCTCATGGCAATCATAAAAAATAGAAAAGATATATATACTGCAGAACTTAATGATCTTCAGAGTAGGAAAGATCAGATTATAGAGCAGTTGGAAGCCACAAAGTGCAATGGAGAAGACAGGATGGATGTAGATTCTGGGCTAGGAAAACATAGTTCTACCATTGAAGTGCTTGACAGGTCTCTCATGGAAATAGACTCAGATATTGATATTGTCAAGGAGAAGATATTGTTCGAGGAAGAAAAATTCAAGAAATGGAGGACTGAGAATATTCGTAGGAAGCATAATTACATACCGTTTTTGTTCAATTTTCTCAAAATGTTGGCTGAAAGAAAGAAACTCAAACCTCTGATTGAAAAGGCAAGACAAAAGACATGAATGATCTTTCTGTGAAGATAATTTGCAAGTGAGGTGAGTCTTATTCAGCTTTTGAATGATTTATAGTTGGCAGTCTAGATTTGGTAGTGTTGGAAGGATAAGTGGGTTTGATAGAAATGCTTTTTGTCATTAGGGTTTCATTTATCAATTACATGCTTTTCAGGTTGTTAGATTTGATGCTTGTTGATACAAATATATGCCTAGTTTTGTGTAGTCTTAAGGTAGTGCAATTGTGAGTGATATTAAACTGTATTGGACAATTAGTTTAGATTTTGGACATTGCTTATGTGCTGGAGGTAGATTGCGTATCATGCCTTCTTCATTCGCTGTTTTCAGCTTGTTTTTATGAAATCAATTTCTTTTGGATGCTGTGTGGCAGACATTAAATAATATGCAGAGGGAGTTAAGGTTAGCTAATTTTGGTCATTTGTTAGCCTTAATATAATTTTTTTCTTATTCATTTTCAATTCATGGAGTAATCTATAAGCAAATTATTGAAATCTTTATAAGATTTTCCTTTCCTTCCCAAGTATTGTAAAATAACTGGCAGTCGCTTCCAAATTGTTACTGAAAATTTCAAAACTGCAGGGTACAGTCAGTCAGATGCCCCCTTTGAGTGTGAAATTGTGAATGTCTGCTAGTGCTGTTAAGTTTTATCATTGTGACCTTTTAGTCTCTCCTTAATGTAGAGAGAAAATACTGGTAGTTTGTAGGCTTAGGGAAGTCCATGAGTTGTGACCATATGGATCTTCGATGATGGTCATATTCTATCTCATATTGAAGGTGTCTACTAGTGTTGTTGGTTATTGCTATCTTTCTAGTGCTAGAGTGTTGTATTGCATGATAACCATTTTAGGAAAATAAATAAATTGTTCTTTATGTTTTGGGCATATGGATACTAAGGAAGTGATTCATAGCAGTGGGTATTAGTCTATTAGAAATGACATACTCATGATTTCTGAAGTTGGAAAATTTCAATGTTAGCACAAATTTCCTATGCTACATGTAATAGGGATCCCCTTATTTTGTTATACCATTCACCAAATTTCATATATTAAGCTCTTCATCCTTCTTTTGATTGGTAAATCTTGGAAATCAGGACAATAGGGGAAAAAATGGGGCCTCCTTCCCCAGGTTGGGAGTACTTGTTTTCTGGCCCGCTTTATCATGGTTGCATTATCACAGTGCAAGTTCAACGTGTTCTTGGTGGGATTTGAACCGGGCTGCATTGTGGTAATTCTTCGGCTCTACCTCAGCACTTAGTCACATCTGCTGGGCTAAATGTTAGGCTCAACTTAGGGCAGATCTTATAAACAACACGAGGTTGGGCTTGGGTGTTTCATATGGTTACAGTTGATCTTTATCTCTATTCATTACTAAGCTTGATCCTTATCTCAATGTGTGCCAATGGCTACTACAAGGTGTCCAAGAGCATATGGGAATTGAAGTTGGGCTGAAAATGTGAAATAATCACTTCCCACCACTTGTCCCAAGCCTTTTGGGAACATATAGCCTTTCATTTTTAACCTAATTATTATAAGCCTTTTTTAAACCCACCTAAGGACTCATCTGCAAATGAGATTTTGTTTCAGCCCTGATTCCTAAGCCGTACAAAGCCTTGTTTACTTGTGAAGGCTTACCTTGTCTTTTATATAATGATTAGAATAAGACTAAATTAGAGCTAAGTTGCCAAATTGGGTACGGGTACGACAATTTTTTTTGGGTGGTTGGGTACGTTTGTACAAAAATAAATATTAAACTAGTAGTTATTAACATATATAAATTTATAATATAATATATACAATAGTAAAAATAAATTATTAATATAGAATTAATAAATAATTAACTATATGGTCATTGACAACATATATAATTATATTAATATAATATTTATTAATAAATGTTTACATTTATAAATTGATTATATATAAATTAATTTTAATATTTAATTAAATTACAAAATATTAAAATAAATATAAACTAAATTGTATGTATAATAATAATAATTTTATTATGTTAATAAACAAGTTAGGATATATTATACATTATAATTTATAAATTCAAAATTATACAATATTAAAATTTTAAAGTTAAAACTATTAAAAGTTAAAATAAATTATAAACTTAAAGTACTAGAAAAAATTAGGGTTTGCAAATTCGCGAATTCATTTTTTGAATTTTTTTACATGTTAAACTATTCATTTTGGAAAGAAAATCGCAAAAATAAAAATAAATTGATTGCAATGCTCTAGTGAGGGCGCAAAATATCCGTGTGCTTATGTGAGGGCATTGTTTTTATCTGCAACCTGCCTCTTTATCTCGCACCTGCAACTTTTCCTGCAATTCGTGGTTTTTTTACCAGCAACATGCATCGAAATCATAGAGAAATGACGTTTTTACCATTCATTGGTGCTGTCAAATGTAAGAAGAAAATAAAAATGAAAAGAAAATGATGTGCAAATGAGTTAGGGTATTTCATTTTTACCATTCGAAAAATTGATTTTTTTTTGAAACTTGTGCATATGGAATTGTGTTGGAATCACCATAGAATCGCCATGTCAATGACAGATATGTTGGGATTTTGCAATTTTCTTGGAAATGTTTCATGCATAAAAATGTTCGAATCCTGTCCAAATCCGCAAGGTTTCTAGAACGTACCTGATTTCGAGACGTATGGTACTCGAAATTAGTGGGAAACCTGCCGATTTGGCATCTTAGAATTAAACTTTTGATTAAAATACATACATGTTGATCTTATGATCATCCCAAGTCAATATCTATACAATAACATGTAGAATCAAACTTTGTTGACTAAGTTAAAATCTAGTGAAGAAAACAATAGTTACTCTTAAAGGATGCTTTTCTAATGGAGAATTGTGTGTCAAACTCTTTTGCAATAATTGTGCCACATCTTTTTACATGTTTCCACTCACATATATGTAGCAACAAGCTTCAAATTGGAAAATAATTGCATATTTTGGTTTTTTCAGCCATAGGGATGAATCGTCCGCTTTTTTTGGGAGAGAATTTGTCCATGTCAAACCTGTTAAGGAATAAGATTGTCTAGAAAGTGACAAGATGTTTCTAGAAGAACTAGAGTCTTCTAGAAGAGCTAGAATCTTCTTGAAACTAGAAGCAACTAGAAGTTATTCAAGGAAAAGAACATTCCAATTTTAGAGTTCTCTAGAATATTAGAATTTTCTAGATCTTAGAGGCTCCAAGCATAAATATGAGGCTGTCCATTGTGAATAACACTACTGTTGAGGTAAGTTGTTGGATTGTATGTAAGCAAGTTAGATTAATATAATCTCTTCAGCCATTTCACAACTATTTTATGCTTTGTTTTTGCCTTGTTTGCCGCTGTTATTTTATTATTTGGGCCTTACATGGTATTAGAGCTAGAAATCTTCTAATAGGGTTAAGATATTTGCTGGATTGATATTTTTTTAGTAAGATAATCTTTGAAGTGGTTTGATCTATTTGTTTGAGGGCTGTTTTTTTTTCCTAACATGGGCACTACAAATGAAAGTTTGCCAATCTTTGATGGAAGTGGTTTTGCAGATTGGAAGATTGCAGTTAAGAATGCTTTGAGAGAAAAGGCTCTATGGAATATAGTGAATAAAGAGATTGGAGAACCTCAACAAAAGAAAGAAAAGGAATTATGGAAATGCAAATTGGAGCAAGTTAGAGGAATTATTGGTAAGGCTTTGAGTCCCAATCTCAATAGAAGGTTTGTTGATGTTGATAATCCAATAGAACTGCGGGAAAATTTAGAAAAAGATTATAAAGATGCAAATATTGCTAATGTGTTCAACATAGAAGAAAAAATGAACATAGGCCCAGCTGATTTTGGAAAAATGGCTGATTATTTTAATGGGTTTACATATTTAAATGCCCAGTTGAAGAAAATAGGCGTTGAATATGCAAAAAAGGATTTTTCAGTTGATTGCAATGGTTGAAGATAAGCTTCCCCAACCTTACAAGGTATTTAAAGAATCAAGGTAAAGGGTTATTCAGTTAAATCCTAATAACCCCCAACAAACTTTTGATCAATTTTGTAAGTCAGTTTTAGATGAAGAGGCTCAACTTAATAAAGAAGGTTATATTAAGAAGAATCATGTGTATGCAGCAAAAGGTAAATCATTTCCTAGATATGTTGATGGAAAGAAGAATTGGAAAGGATATAATTAATTTCGATATAATAATGGTTCTAACCAGTTTTCTAGAAATGAAGGTGTAAAAAAGCTGTTGGAAAGAAAACCCATTATTTGTAGGTATTGTGGAGGTGAGCATCATATAGAAAAATTTTGTTTGAAAAAGAGGAACAATGAAAGACAACAACACAAGCCTAAGCAAGAATGGTTTAAGGAAGGAAAGACAGATAAACAAAGTTTTGTAGCCATCTCCAAGCAAGTAAAATCAAGCCTAGAGGTAACTTCTAAACCCAAAAATAAATCTAGAGTAAAGGGAAGATACCTTGCTTCAAATTCTAATACAGAATGGATTCTAGATTCAGGAGCATCTTTTTACATGACTGGAGATAGATCTTTATTTATTGATTTTCATGAAGGAAAGAATTCAAATCAAGAAATCACTACTGGCAATATAATGAAACTATCAGTTCTAGGAACGGGGACTGTTTGTGTAACAAATGGCACTCTGAAAAATGTTTTACTGGTTGAAGGATTGAGGGTGAATCTTATTTCAATATATAGAATTGCTCAAGTTGGATATGAGTTTGTTGTCACTACTGATCAAGTTATTGTAAGAGATAGAAAAGACCCAAAAAGTGTTATTGCTATTGGTAGAATTGACCATAAAGACTCTTTAAATTTGTTGGATTTGTTAATGATGAATACACGCTCTCCCATGCTTTTGTTGCTCAAAGTGATTATATGTCAAAACTATGGCATTCTAGACTTGGACATACAAATTATAGAAAATTACAAGATATGGTTAGAATGAATATGGTTAGAGGATTAACAAAGATCTTAGCATCTGAAGGTGTATGTGAAGGATGTGCGTTAGATAAACACCATTGAGATCCTTTTGACTCAGGCAAAGCATGGAGAGCCAATCATCCACTACAACTCATTCATAGTGATTTATGTGAACCGGGATATCCTTCCATCTCAAGTGCTAGGTATCTTCTCACTTTTATTGATGATTATAGTAGACGAGTATGGGTTTATTTTCTTGAAAGGAAAAGTGAAGTATTTGAGGCATTTCAAAGGTTCAAGGCATTAGTTGAAAACCAAAGTGGAAAAAGAATTAAATGCCTAAGGACAGACTATGGGGGTGAATATTGCAATTATGCATTTGAGTCATTTTTTGAAAAATATGGCATTAAGGTACAAAGAACTGTTCCATATACCCCTCAACAAAATGGAGTAGTTGAATGGATGAATAAAACTCGTTTGGAAATGGCATGTTGTATGTTGCATTCTAAAAGTTTGCATAATAAATTTTGGGGATTGGCTGTCTATTGTGCTGCACATATTGTGAATAGAATCCCTACCAAATCCCTCACAAATGTCACTTATGAAGAAGCATGGAGTGGAAGAAAGCTTCACATCGAGTATTTTAAAGTATTTGGGTGTATTGCTTGGGCTCACATCCCAGAAGAAAACAGGAAAAAACTAGAACCAAAAAGTCACAAGTGTTTGTTTATGGGCTATAGTGAAGAGTCAAAGGCTTATAGATTGTATGATTTGGAAACAAAAAAGATTTTTATTAGCATAGATGCAAAGTTTGATGAACATTCACAGCTTACAACCACAAATGATTTCCACATTTCAGATATTTTACAAAGAAATGGAAACTCTATTAACGAGGATGATAAGAGCACGACTACTAAAGACGATATAACTAATAGTAGTGATGAAGAACTGCTAGTTAGACAAAAGACAAAGGGTATTGAAGAGATATATAGACAAAGTCCAAAACTCCAAGGAAGGAATAGCAGTGCCCTCATGGCAAAAGTCTTACAAATAAATGACCCAATCTCATATGAGCAAGCTAGAGGGAAAAAAGAATGGGAACAAGCCATGAAAGAAAAATATGATGCATTACTAACGAATAAAACTTGGGAACTTGTGCCCCTTCCCAAAGCTAAGAATGTTATTGGTTGCAAATGAGTTTACAAAACAAAATTCAAATCTAATGGAGCCATAGAAAAATACAAAGCTAGATTGGTTGCTAAGGGATTCAATCAAAAGGAAGGTGTTGATTATGAAGAAACATTTGCTCCTGTCATCAAAATGAACATAGTTAGAATTATTCTTTCTTTGGCAGCTAGCCTTGGATGGCATGTTCATCAAATGGATGTTAAAAATGCTTTCTTAAATAGAGATTTAGAGGAAGAAATATACATGAATCAACCACCTAGTTTTGTAGATGAACATCCTCACCTTGTTTGTAGATTAAATAAATCACTTTATGGTCTAAAACAATCAAGAGCATGGAATGAAAAGATAGACATATACTTTCAGCTTCATGGATTTAAAATGTGTAGATCTGATCCAAATCTTTATGTGAAGAAAGTCCAAGATGAGATTATTCTTGTTGGAGTTTATGTAGATGATTTACTCATTGCTAGACCAAATATTGGGATAGTCAATGATTTAAAATCAGAACTTAAAAGGGCATTTCATATGAGTGATTTGGGAGAATTAAACTATTTTCTTGGTTTACAATTTTGTTGACTACATGATGGACCGTTCCTCTGCCAATCAAAATATGCTTTGGATATTTTAGAAAAGTTTAACATGATAGAATGCAGCCCAATTTCTACTCCTTTTCAGTCTGGAATCAAGCTTACTAAAGAATGTACTTCCAAGAGGGTGGATGCTATTTTATACAGACAACTTGTGGGCAGGTTGGTTTATCCAACTCATTTTAGACCATACATTTGTTTTGAAGTTAATCAAGTATCGAGATTTATGTAGGAATCTAAAGAAAGTCATTGGCTGGCTGTAAAAAGGATACTGCGGTATGTTCGTAGAACAATACACTATGGCACCCACTATGGCCATAAGTCCTCAATTTCTTTGGTTGGATTTACAGATTCAGATTGGGGAGGTGATATAGATGACAAATTTTTTATTGGCGGTTATGTTTTTCAGCTTGGATCAAGCCCTATTACATGGAGCAACAAAAAACACACAACTACATCATTATCTTCAAGTGAAGCAAAATATATCACAGCAAAAAAAGCGGGAAAGGAAGCAGTTTGGATTCAATATCTTCTATTTGAGCTTGGTTTTTCCCAATGTTCTACTACTACTTTGTAATGTGACAATCAAAGTACCATACAGGTTGCCAACAATCTAGTTTTTCATGCAAGAACAAAACATATCGAGCTTGACGTTCACTACATACGAGATCTTGTTCAAGAAAATATTCTCAATCTACAATATTGTCCAAGTGAAGAACAAACAGCTGATGTATTTACTAAGAGTATGACTGAAGCCAAATTTTTGAAATTACGAAAAATGCTTGGTATGTTAGAGGTGAACATTAAGGGGGGATAGTGGTCTAATGTTCCCCTCTCCTTTGTATCTTTCCCTCTTCTTTGTATCTTGTTTGCAATATTCTATCCAATCTTATGGCGGGATGTTAAGGAATAAGATTGTCTAGAAAGTGACAAGATGTTTCTAGAAGAACTAGAATATTCTAGAAGAGCTAGAATCTTCTAGAAACTAGAAGCAACTAGAAGTTTTAGAGTTCTCTAGAATATCAGAAGTTTCTAAATCTTAGAGGCTCCGAATATAAATATGAGGCTGTCTATTATGAACAACACTACTGTTGAGGTAAGTTGTTGGATTGTATGTAAGCAAGTTAAATCAATATAATTTCTTCAGCCATTTCACAACCATTTTATGCTCTGTTTGCTGTTGTTCTTTTATTATTTGGGCCTGTTCTTACAAACCCACTTGTTCTCTCACTTCGGTTGACTTCAATTTTGAATTTTGTGTCATAAATCTGAAATTCTACAGATGTTACTTGTAGACTACAAGTTCAGTTTTGTAGTTTTTTTTTAATCTGGTTTTTCTTGGGTCAACTGTACTTCAGAATTCCTTGGCCATATCCTTTTTAATATTTGAAGAAACTATGATTTGTACTATGTATGAATCTGAATTATAGTATCTAAAAATTACTAATGTAATATATTAAATCAGACAACATTATGTGAAATGGTTGATCAAAGCAGTTTGTGCTATTTTTGTGAAAGCATGATGGATTACTAGTATGTATTTCTTGCATCATATTTTGGTATTTATGTAGTGATTTCAATATATGAACATATTAGTCTTTAATATTTGAAAATTAAATTTTGGTGTGCATTTTGTTTATGTTTATTGATATTTGAGACTTAGTTTCTTATATATGAAGGTATTTTAAGTATTTAGTGTATATCCTATTATGGATTGAAAGAATGCTAATATAAATGAAAAGAAATGCAGGGAAACAATAAAATTGTGAATTGCGTTATAAGATAAATATCTGTAAAGAATTTAGTGCATGGATACATAATTGTATGAGGGAATTTCACCACAAAGTGGAATTCAAATTGGCTATCCAATCCATCGTACCAATACCAAACCAGTGTTGGATTAGCATCATATGACATATAGTCTAGGAGGTAAAAGGGTTTTGATGTCTGAGGTTATTCATACCCCAACGAAAGGAGTTTTGTCAGTTATATATTAAAAGAATTACATCAAACTGATACAAGTCAAAAGGCTATTTTTGAAACATAAGTGCATGGGTGCTGTTTGTCTACAAAAAATATGTTAAGGCTTCTAGAATAAGCTTTTTTTTTTAAGGTATACATTGTTAGTATAATTTGGAAATATCATTTTGTTAGAAACTAAGAAGAAATACGTCTTTTTTAAAAGCTGAAACTTCCAAAAGAGAGACATTGCGATTGTCATGTAACAAGCAATCAAAGCAATGCTGCTATTTTGCGATTGAAGATGATGTATTCTTGTGAATCTATTTTAGTGATTATACCTCTATATAATTGTTTGTCTATTTTGATTTGAGGCCTTCCTGACCTTGGTATTAGGATCAATTTTCAAATGAACTCATGAATTTGCCTTTCATTATGAGTAGGATGTGGCATTCCAAGCCTTTCACAATGACAAATAGTGCAATGAAGTTACATATTCATTTTATGTTGCCAATTCCCATTGTAAAACATGTTTCTAGTTTTGGTTGAAGAAAAAAGCATGATGTTTGTTAGAACATAATATTATTAGGATCACACTCTTATAACATTTATATATTGTTCCAATACAAGGTTATAAAGTCTTAAATATATTATATGATTTATTAAGTATATTCCATTTAAAATAATTAGATCTAATAACTATTAGATTATTGATTATTTATAAATGGTAGTTTTGAATGAGTGTGACTAATACCCCTTCAAGCATTTTGCGGCCCTTTATCCTATATTAAAGGAGGTTCCCTCTTGTTGAGAGGAGTATGAATTTGGATATGAATAGTGAATTCTATAACTATGCACAGAGGTATTATTGGTTGGGAAGTATGGAGAAGTGTTTCCCCAAGTTCGATCTATGTTTTAATAGACCATTCTATAAGTGTTTTATAATGGAATGATTCTTTATGAAGTTTTTTTACTTGAAAGAGTTTTCCCCATGTATATATTGTGTAATGCATCTAATTTGTGTATCTTGTAATTCTCATTTTATATTTATTTATAATGATTATTAACCTAAGATCCTAATTTTAACATGGTATTGAAGCCATCTAGACTATTCTAATCATTTTTATATGTCATGCCTTTAAGAAGCTTAAAAACATTCCTATAATCAAGAGACCATTCTTTATTATACAAGGAAGATAGTGGAGTGGCCAAGTCATGTGGTGTGGATGACAAAAGAAGATGCCCGATGTAGTGTTAGAAGTTGGGTATTGCTAAATCTAAACTCTAGTGCTTTGTTTGATTGTATTTTTAGACATTTGAATTTTATAAGTATTATCAAAGAATAATTCTAAAAGTATATATAACAATCTTATAATTATGTTTTTAATAATATCTAAACTATTAAATTTATTTTTTACAATTTATGTTGATTAAGTACAACAATATTTTAATAGATTATGCATTCTATGCCTCCTCTAGTCAAACTTTTTATATCCTTATCAAAATGTAGGACTCTCATTTTTAATACTTCATAGAATGGTCATATGTGAAGAGATACCAACTCTAAATTATCTTGGAGGGTCGCAACTCCCCAAAGGTGTTAGTTAAACCTATGTAGGGTATCTTCTCAAAGTAGATCGACATGCGATTGCAAGATGAAAGTGACAATTGTAGTGCTTTACTATTCTCGCAATATAAGACTGGGGGCAAACATGTCATGGAAGACTACTTCAAGGACACAAGATCAATCATTGTAACAATATAGAATTTTCCACATAAAAACTATGCCTAACCACAAGTCTAAGCACATCCTCTCTCACTAGCTCCGCATTTTCCAAACGATAGGTGTGCAAAGGAAGATGATATGGAATATCTATGTTTGGTTTCTTTATCTATACACATGCTCCTTTTCTTCAGAATTGTCATTGATTACACTAGGAGACATGATTGTCTATGGCAAAGATAGTTTATCTTTCGTCTGTATCTTGCATCTCTTTGCTCTTGTGCTTGCTTGGATATGTGTATGTGATTACTATTTGTGCTTAGCTCTTGTATCTTGCTTTATGTTGCATATTCTTATGAAATAGTTAATTCATGCAACATGTAAATTCGATTTCAGTCGAAATAAAATTAAATAAACTCGATAAGATTTAAGTGTGGGAAATCTTTCAATTGCATGATAGGGAGGAGATTGGAAGATTGAATTGTGAAGGTTTTTCTTTTATATCTTGCTGGTTGTTTATGCCATTTATCCTCTTCCTGCCACTTCTAATTCTTAGGCTTGGGCTTGGGCTTGAGCTCAATCTCTGGATTGATGATTGGATTGAGAAGGACCCTCTCTGACAAATGATTAAAATATCTAATCCGATGAATGAAGCGATTGTCTAAGCGAAAATGGATAGTTTATCATAGACCTTTTTCAATAACAAATCATGGACTCCCTCTAAGTACCATAAAGGATCCCCTACAAAACCAAATGAGGCATCTCAAGGCCTATTAATGATTGTAAGCTTCGTGATGATTGTGAGTTTGTTTATTATTCATTCCTATGAGCCAAATTGGTATATTTATCATGGAAGCCTTTGATCTTTGAGAGTGGATGATAGAGAATTCAATTCATTGCTAAAATAAAAGAGGGGTAAAAACTTTATTAAACCAAGGCAAAAAACAAAGCAAGGCCATTACATAGCCCTATCAAGATCCACCAAGTGGTCCAACTGTTGAGACAAATCAGGGGGTAATTGACCTTGATCCAGCACGTTCCAATCCTGAAGATGATCTGAAGCCCATTTAGCCAAACCATCCGCAACACCATTCCACTCTCTAGGAATATGAGTGAAAGTAACGAACTCCAGAGAAGTACAAAGGTTGAGAATCTCTTCCACAATCAAAGCCAAATGCCAACTAACATCATCTAAATTCCGCCTATTCAATAGGTTCACCACAACCTGGGAATCAGATTCACAAATGATCTTGCGCCACCCCAATTGACATCCATGCTCCACTGCCAAAAGGATTGCCTGAGCCTCCATTAAATTATTAGAATGAAAACTCTTATACACCGAGAAGATAAACTAAACATCTCCAAAGCTATCCCGACCAACCCCACCAATACCAACATGACCAAGGTTTCCACGAGAAGAGCCATCCGTATTAAGTTTGAGGACCCCCTGAGGAGGAGGGGACCATCTTCCCTCCCTATTCACCTTTGGGGTAGGATGGCGACATCTGTTGCGCCTGAGCTGTTGTTGCGGAGGAGGAAGATGAAGACGTTTAAAACAATCAACATCACAAGGGGCCACCGAAACAGACAGATCACACTTAGCCGCAACAGTTTCTCCCAAGGAATGCAGAATTTTCTGCCACAAACGAGGGGCCACCAACAACACATCTTGAAAAACCTGACGATTCCTCTCCAACCAAAGATTCCAAATAATGAAGGATGGGCCAATCCCCCAGGCAACTTGAAGAAAGGAAGTAGAAACAAGGGCCCTGCCCCAACGATCCACAAACTCAGCTAACGAGCAAACATGCCAGCAAGGCATATTCCACACCCCCCACCAAAAATGCCAAATCTCCCTAGCATAAGAGCATTGGAAGAAGAGATGAGAGACACTTTCTTCCGAATCACAAAATAACACACATCTAGAGGGGCCTTGGAATCCACGCTTGCATAGATTATCCCAAGTAAGACACCTCCTCTGAGCCACTAACCACATGAAGAAATTGCACTTAGGCCAAGACAACTTGTGCCAGACTTGCTTCCACCAAGGGACCTCAATATCTCCAAACAATTGCCTACCCAGCTGCTTATAGTCAGTAGACACAGAGTACTTCCCAGACACATCAGAGCCATCCCAAGCCAAAATATTTGGGCCCCTCAAAGAATTCAATTCATTGTTATAAGATATAAGCTTTCTAATTCATAGCCACTTGGGTTGAGCGTTCAGTGTATCCTCTCATCTCTCCTCTGACTAAATTCAATCTATAACGTTAAAATAGCTTGAGTCTACACATTTATCTACTTTTCTTCTACTCGAAACTCATTTTACGTCTTCAACTGCACTCTAATTCTTCATCATTTGACTATTGATCATGTGGAGCTAGGCCTTGTTATTTCGACACTCAACAACGAACCATCCATCATGAATGCATATGATACATTGCATGAAAGAGCGATGGCAATAATTGTGAGTGTTTTTAGTTTAGAGGTTGTCAAGATGGTTGTAGAGATACATAGTTTATAAAAATTCTTGATGTTATTCATAGGTACACCATATCAAGTTTTATAATTATATTTAGAAGGCGGGAAAATGTTTGTAAAAAGTGATGGAGATGCACTACACCAATACCCACACAAATAAGGTTTGAAATGAAAAAAAATAGTTTCAAAAATAAGAGATAGGATTACTTTCAAAGTCCATTAGGCCAATAGATTTTTAACACTAAAAGGTAATGTGTTTACAATACAAGATTAAGGAATAAATTCTCATTATTGAGTTTAATTGTTTTTATTCATAATTTCTATTTTAGACTTAAATTTATAAATTGAAGTTACAAGTTTCTTTCCACAAGTTCAACTTAATTCTGATATATGTTTGTTCTTATAGTAGTTGTTGGATCTTTCAAATTTCTTGCTTCTTTGCTGCATACAGTGGAGGATGATGCTAGCAAATGTTATGGAATTTAGCTTTACACATATCAATTGCATTTGCTTGAATTTTTTTAGAGATTTTTTAACAAACCCATTTTTTTTGCATATCTTGCAATCATTATAATCCATGATAACTCATTTCTTTCAAGCATTCTATCATTCTATCTATTTCTAGTTTGATTGTAGTAGAAACTATACCAACAAACTTCCTATTGTCAAATGTTAGATAAATTTACCAATATAATTAAGAGAATATTGTTTACCATTTTTTTCCTCCCAAGCTTTATTGTGTATGGCTATAAGAATATTACATGAATAATATTCTAATTTATCTATCTTTATAGATCATAAAAATTGCCTTTCTACAAAATACTTGCTCCCAAAATTGATACTTGGTTGGAATAGGAATAGTTATCTCTTAACTTAATTGTGACAATAAATGGTGTTGTTCAACAATAGTTATCATCCTGTGTGAGAATACAATGGCGGATTTAGTTGCCTGCATTAATTCACCTGACTAGTTCAATGATGAGATTGGTGCCATGAGATAATTTGAATGCTCCTTCAACACAAAAATGATTATGATTAATGATTAATCATTTATTACTTTAACAATGTTTTTGAGATATTTTCAAAATTGCCTTGATCATCATTGCAAAATAAAGGCGGAGCAGATTTTGATATCCTTAAATCATGTTTAAGGTTCAACATTTGAATCCTTTTCCTATGAATAGTGCTTATGCTCTAATCATGCCAAGGGAAATTTTCACATTTGTGGTCTTCTCTATTATGAAAGACATAGAAATATGACATCGTTTTTATTTATTTTCTCTTTGATGCCAAAGTTATTAAAGAAGCATGGTCCCTTCAATTTGAGAATATGATCTAAAATAAATGTAGGATATTCTTTGAACTTAAGAGGGAGTATGTCGTAATCACATTGAACCTTAAACTCTCTTCAAAATGGTGATATTGTTTTTATGAATACCTTCAATAAATTCATGATATTATTATCTTGGGAAGACAAGTCTTTCTTTTACTTTTTGCAATAGGAGAAACATAGAAAGAAAATTCAAGTGCAATTCAAGGTTTATGATTATGTTGGAGACCTTAATGTTGGTGTCCATTTTGATTTCATAATGCAGGTTAATGAAGCTTGGTTTTATTGCATCAAATAGTATTTTCCTTATGGTCAACATGGGTAGTTGGATTTATTGAATAGGATATAAAAATTGAGGATCAACCAAGCTAATGCTTGAACCATTAAGTACTTGATCTTGCAAGGAAACAAATTCTACTATAACTTCTTGGAGATTCCTCTTTTGGGATAAAATGTTTGAAAAATTTACAAAACCGTCAAAGAATTTCTTTCTTGCAAATTATGTTGGAAGGATGTTAATTTCCACATATACAAAAAGTGGCAATCTCATGGTTGGATAATATTTTTCCATTGAATTACATTCCATCCATTGTATATTACACGTGTATTAAGGTGTATGGTAAACCATATTGGCTAATTAAACAATGAAACAATTTAATTTTTTATTTTGGATGAATATATATATTTTTAAATTTGATGTTTAAAAATTGATTTTTTGGTGGTTGTTTTACCTATTGAAAGGTCTAGATAAATGATTGAATGTCAAAGGTTCTAGCAATTTTTTGTTTGATACATGTCCTTGGTTCAAAGTGTTATTTTGAGGCTGCCATGCCTCTTTTGGATGAAGTTAGATTTTTTTCTTTCAAGAATTATCATGAGAATACTCTCTTTCAGTTAGGGTTGGTGGTTGATTTGGGGAATATATTTCATCGTATATAAGTACTTTTAACATTTATTTTACAATTAACTGAGTGCATAAGCAAAATATGCTTTCTTGGGTTTCTTTTTGATGTTAGTGGTTATCAAAATTTGTGCATGCTTATTTGGCTTGATTTGCCATAATTTTATGCTGTGGTATCTATGTTTTCAAGCAAAATATTTTTTTGAGGCTTGCATGATTTTGCATAGACTAAACTTTCTTTTTGTTAATATTGTATTCATTTTCCTTTTGTCTTCTACAACATGGATATTTCATAATCTATCCAAAATACTATTGTGTAATTCCATTGTTAATATATAATACTTTTCAGTAATGTTGTAGTCTTGAGATCAATCAATCAAATATTGGTAAGTGTCCACACTTTTATGTTGTGGTATCTATGTTTTCAAGATTTTTGTTTTTTTTGAGGCTTGCATGATTTTGCATAGACTAAACTTTCTTCTAGTTAATATTGTATTTATTTTCCTTTTGTCTTCTACAACATGGATATTTCATAATCTATACTAAATACTATTGTGTAATTCCATTGTTAATCTATAATACTTTTTAGTAATGTTGTAGTCTCGAGATCAATCAATCAAATATTGGTAAGTGTCCACACTTTTTTGACAATTTGTATAAATTTGTTTTTTTTTTAATATAAATTATTTTTAAGTACATGACTATATCTTAGCCCTTTTAAGCAACATTTATGTTTAAGCACATTGAGTTGAAAAAGTTTTGGACCCAAGGTGAAATGGGATTGAATTCATAGAGTTATGTTGGTCAGAAGTGCCTCGAGAATTCAAGCTAAGAAATGTGATGTTAGAGGTGGATTTACTGTTGGGCATTGGAAGACCTTATGTTGCTTGTGAGCCAACCTATCATCTTGCTTTATTTTCTTGCAACTAACTATATGCTTTCCAACCCAATGGGGAATGCACATCTTTGCCATCATGCAACTAACTATATGCTTTCCAACCCAATGGGGAATGCACATCTTTGCCATCATGTTAGCTTATCTATCTTTTATGATGAGGTTTTTTTCCTTTATTTCCTTACCACATTATCTAGCATAGAGTCATGTAATTGTTGTTATATATTGACACATTCTACTTTGAAATGCAAGTTATGCTTATAGAGATGATAGGGATATTGTGATATTCACATCTATTAGTTTTGAGTTATTTTATTTTGTCAAGAATTATTTTAATTTTATTTCAAAATTATATATATATATATATATAATTTGAAATGTTATTTTTATTTACTTAGAGTTATTTTATTTACTTGAGTGTTATTTAATAATTATTTTGTTGTTTCAATTTTAAAAGAAAATATATTTAGCCTTTATTTTTAAAATTTTATTAAAATTATAGGCATTGATTTGAGATAAAGTGATAAAAAACTGGTTGACTAAATATTGCAACTTTTGAGAAATATAATAATGTGAACACCACAATCTAATTTTTCATATTATATGGCATTGCTTTATTTAAAAAAAATTATCAAAAAGGGAAACCCAAAATTTGAATATTCTATAAAACCAATTAGTATAAAAGTTAGTTTTCTACTCTTTGGAGGGTGTGCAATCAACTACATTTTAGTAGATGTGTAGTTGGAGATACATGTTTTGAAGAGGATATAATGATATATTTTACTTAAAGGGTTATTTTATTTCTATGTGGAGCTATTTTTATTTATTGAAGAATAATTTTATTTTTAATTATTTATTTTATAGTTTTAGCTTTATTTTTTAAATAGATGTCGATTATGTTTTAATTTTTATTTATGTCTTGTTGTAACTATATAATTACTCTTAATACAATAATGTTTAGAATGTTATGATGACAGTGACAAAAAAGCTATCTATCTTTTGTAGACCAAAGATTCTCAAACAATTTCTAGTAAAGAACATGGAAACTTGACCACATGTTCTAGCATAATTGCCTGTCTTTTAAATCTAACTAGAAGTTAAAAAAATTAACATGCACTTGAAATTTTCAGTGACCTTATTGATTATAGTTGTTTGGTGACCCTCTTTATTATAGTTTGTTGTTTTCATCTTGCAACTTACCTCTCTTAAGATTTTTCTCCTCTTATATATATTATTGTTGTGTGTATCATCCATAGTTTAATCTCTAAATAATTTTATTCTTACCCATTTCACATTTTATTTCAGCCTTGTGTTTGTTGTTTTGATAAAATTATAATATTTAGAATTTTGTAGTTTAGCAAATTTGACATCTTTATTTTTCTTTTACAACATTTTCAATATTTTGCATGTGGTTTTCTTGTCTTCTAACATTTTATTTTGGATTTTTTATGCATATAGGGTCAAATCTTGCATGTTTTAGGAATCTCTAAATCACCCATGTATGTTTGGAGAAGTCATCAATAAGTGTGAGGACATATTTGGCCCCTGAAAAAAGAAGAATTCACAAATGACATGATTTCACCATGTATCGACTCTAAGGGTGCCTTAGCATGTGTGACTACTTGTATGAAAATAATCTTGGTGATGTTTCCCAATAGAACAATCTCAACAAACATCATTGATACACGAAATATTAAGGAGACCAAAATACTTATTCCAAAGCTTACTCATAGTGTCTGCATGTGCTATGAAAGAGGAACCTGAACCAACTAAACTTTGAAAACAATCAAATTGGTATAAATGAGAGGAATAATCAACACTTTCAGTAACCACAACAATATTAGGATCATGAAGGTCCCAAATAACTACATCATGTGGGGTAAACTCAGTTGAAAATATGTTGTCATTGATGTCAAAGGTGTGATGTCAAATGTGTGATA
The DNA here is from genome assembly GCA_007115665.2 of Sequoiadendron giganteum. Taxonomy (NCBI): domain Eukaryota; kingdom Viridiplantae; phylum Streptophyta; class Pinopsida; order Cupressales; family Cupressaceae; genus Sequoiadendron; species Sequoiadendron giganteum. The sequence goes on along the minus strand of CM021110.1, from coordinate 185,570,254 downwards.
GAGGTATGTTGGCTTAAGGGTCAACAAATCAATGAGAATTAAATGTAATTACTTATGTCATGTCTTGTCTGAGCATTTGAATTGTAACTACTTTTGTAATGCCCCGCCAAGTAACCTTAAAGGAAGTTGCAATTAACGTCTTAAGCGAACCAATTTTTTTTTATAAAGAGCATTTAACATACACATTCACTTACTAATTAACAACATCCTCTAAGGCTACAAGGTTAGGATTACTTAACCCACACATACATATTACATATAACCAAAACATTATTAACTTTATGAAAAAGACATCATACATCATAAGAATGCCACATAACATAATAAGATAATCAACCAAAATACAATCTCATAATCATTATCTTAATCCAATAGTTACACCACTCATTCTCAGAATGAGACAATAGTACAAAAGTATTACAATTACATAACTCCACCTCATAACAAAAGAGGGATGAATAACTTATACAAAATGAAATATTACAAAGCAAGAATAACACAAGAACTCAAGCTGTCCATTTGGATGTCTCGCCACCAAGTATTGAAGATAGATGGGGACCCAACGGTTTTGGTGCATGTTCCACCCAACCAAGTGGTACCCGAAGGCCCACCCCCCATGCTAGAAGATAGTAACAAAGTAACATAGACAAAGATCTACAACCACTAACCAAAGACAGACTCATACTGATATAACCAAACAAATGAACTAAACAAGTACAAATTCAGTACAATATTCACATCACTGACATAGGTCACATTGCTTCCAGACATAATATTAATCAAGTATGTTCACAGAACCATACACATAAAACAAAACCAACGGTTGTCCTAGATAGAGTGTCATTGCATAATAGTCATGAGATCTCCTCTGGGCATTCTTTATAGGCTCCGGTAATCCTGGTGGCCTCAACCGAATCTCGACCCTTATACTCACTCATGCGGCATCAAATACCTCTCGTACTGACAAGATAAATGACTATGCCATTCTAGGCCTTCTCACTCATCCCAAGTCTAAACGAGCCCTTGTGTCTATGAGTGAGGATTAATTTATCTTGATTAGTGTGAATGCATCCTAATCATCTAAGTACATTAATTTAGTTATCACTTGATTAACTCACTTCTGAAGGTTACCCAGTTTACCACTTTGGGCTCCGGCCCCTATCAAAAGCCACCCTTCTAATGGACAACACACCATACCAAACTAATCACCAAGAGAATCACAAGTGCATGCAACCAAGGCATCAAACCACTCCAACTCGAGGAGGAAACAAATAAAAGAACTTACCCCAAACATCTTGGAGTCAACATAACACATAGACCACTCCTTTCACAGGACGCACAAAACATCCCCGTTCGTGGAAACCGGGTAACATTGAAAAAACGCCATGCACTACCCAAGGGAAAACAACTAGATGGCATAAAGATTCAACAACCCTTATCCTCTAAGTTCTTCTGGAAGACTTATAATTTAGGACTAACACTAAATCCCAAAACCCATAATGCAACTTGACGACATATCAACAAAAGCATTCAAGTCATTAATCAAATATAATATTTGGATTTCCTAAATCCATATTCATTCAATAGGAAATGTTGTCAAAGTCAAAGGCACAATAACTAGATTAACTGAACTAATCATATAACCATATTTCCTCTTTCATTATTGGACATTTAAAACAATTAGACTCACTTTCCTTTACGAATACAGAGAGAATAAAACATTTAAGACAATCACGGGGAAATTACTATTTTTGGATATACTAAATCCATATCCCTTTCACATTCCACTCACAATAAGATAAACTATTGCCCTTTCAAAAATAGTTGAAATAACTAAATAAGTGTCTTTAATTTACAATAAAGGATAGACTAGTTCAAATAATTTAAATCAAATCCATTGTTTTCTTTTAAAACTAACATAAATCCTCTACAATACTTTTTTTCAATTTTCCCACCAAACCTTATATTTTTTCTAGTTTTCCAACAACACCCTATGTTAATCTCATCTAAAAGTTTCCCTTTCCAAACTCTTATTACATACATCCATTTATTCAAACCATAAAATATACATTCTCAACAAATAAATTGCTCAAATAGAAAATGATTAAATTAAAGTAATTAATTGTCTCTTCATAATAATCAATTCCTGAATTTACTTTTAAAACAACACAATCCCATGCAAGTAAATCCTTCCAATTTTCTACCCATATACTATATTTCTTTGAATTTTCTATCTAAACAAGCAATTTATAAAATATCTCTTTCCTTATCTATTTGACTATGCAATTTAAATCATATCTTTTGAAATCCCCGTTCACAATAATTATATGTACCTTAACTAAAATAGAACAAAATATTAAACTATATATTTAAATATGTATATATGCTCATACACTATATACATTAAATATACATTTAATCACATGTATACATTTAAATATATCTTCGGTCTTTTCAAAATATCAAATTACTTTATTCAAAATAAAATAGAACTTTATTAACCAAATTCTACATCTCTTGCAATTTTCTAGATAATACATATAATTTCCTCCATTTATACAAGATATAATTTTCTATCCATTCATCCATGCATGCAGATCAATTCTTTAAAAAAAACTCCATTCAATACTAAATTGCATGCATTAAATTAAAATAGGGCAAAATATTAAACTATATATTTATATATACATGCTCCTGACATATATACAAATACAAGATGTTCATGTACACAATTATTCTCATTACTTAAATAACCATGCAATTATAAATATTCTTGCAATTTTTTAATTATATTAAACACAACCACTTAAACATGCTCCTATTTAAATATATATATATATATATATATATATATACATTGTATATTATATATATTTATTTAAATACTCACCAATAATCTTATTTATATTTATAATTTTAAATTCGAAATAAACAAATATAATTCATTATATTATATATATATACATTGTATATATATTATATATAACACAATTAAACATATTATATAAATATATATACACTGTGTATATATTATAAATGTATTTATTATAACAAAAAAAAAACGAATCCCACAACTAATGGCAGACTAAATCCTGGGTTCCAATTTTCATTAAAGAATTTTTTTTTAAAAAAAAAAAAACAAAACTATTTTGGGGAGGGGTCGGCTGTGGCCGAACCCCTACCCTTCCTCCCATATGCACAGTCCTCTACAAGGGGCTGCACTGCCTCATGAGCAACGCTCCCTCCACTATGTGGAGGGCGCTGCCCATGAGCAGCCGCATCCTCCCCTTAATGGGTACGGTGGGGGGGAAAAAAACAAACCCTCACCCAACACAATGCAAACGAGAAAATCGTAAATATAAACAGCAAACTCGTATTCGCGTTTTTTTCAATTTCTGCAATACTGCCTTAAACAATGGTGCCGTACGGAAGCCGATACAACACTACCTAGTATTAAATATTTTTAAAATATTATATATATATACATGAGCAATCAAATATATATATATAAGGATTTCAACATCAAAGATAAATTGGGGAACTTTTGTGAAAATAATCACCTGCAGGTGAAATTGTACAACTTTTCCAGAAGATCCAAATTTCACAAAGCTTAAAACTAATTTCTTCTAAATCATTTTCTCAAATTCATGAACAATAAAAGAACAATAAAACAAAAATGATCTAAATTTAAAAACCATAAGTTTCTAAATCCTCAAGGTTTCTCCACCTAATTTCTACAGAGGGTTTTCAAAATAAATTTGATTTTCTACAAAGGGTTTCATTTTCTAAAAACATTCTAAATGCATTGTTCAATCTCTATGTTTGATTCCAATAACAAAATAATTGATTTCCTCAAATAATTTAAATTCAACTGAGGTTTTCACAATTTTCACTCAAAAATTTTCACAAAAACAAAAGCTGTAAATTTATTTGATTCTTTTCTTCTAATAGCAAGTTTATTTTTTAAAACAGATTTAACAAACAAATCTTTAATCCCCACTATTTTAAAAACAATCCAGAACAATAAAAACACAGAAGAAAACTTAGTTCAAGAAGCTACAGGAAAGATGAATTTCTAATGCAAGCCTCCTCCAAAGATTTCCTGAATTTTCTTCAATCCTCCAACGAATCCAATCCAAAACTCAACAAATGCAAACAATCTTTCCTCCAATCAATTTTACAATCAAAACTTTCTTCAAACCCTTCTTTGTGCAAATTTTCCAAATTTTTTTCTCTGCTGTAAAAGTGAATTTTTTCTAAAACTTTTTTTTTCTCCAAAACTAAAACATGCATTCCTTATAAATCAAAAATACCTAATACAACCCTAATTTACATTGCATGCAAATTAGATATTAATTTCAATTTCAATTTTTACAACCCTAATTCACATTGCATGCAAATTAGATATTAATTTCAATTTCAATTTTCGAAAACCCACTTTCAATTTAAAATGCAATTTCAAATAATAAATTAATTTCCAAAGTTGAAACTCATTTCCCAAGTAAACATTTAATTACAATTTCTAATTTAATTCCCACAAGTTGAAGTTAAATTCCAAAATTAATTTTAATTATTTTATTTTCTTTCATTTTCTTGCATCACATTTAATTAATTAATTTAATTATTTAATAAGTAAATTCAACCCCCTTGGATTAAATTTAATTAATTAAATAAATTAAATATAATTAATTAAATAAATTAAATATAAACTTTTATCCACATTGCATAATTTAAATTAAATAACCATCAACATGATTTCATGCAATAATTCTAAAAATTGATTAAATAAATACGCACCTTTCAGAAACAAATAATATTAAAAAAAGGTAAACTATGACTCAACAACCAAGACTGACGACACTCTAAGGCTAGGGCGTAGACTTGACACATGTTACCTAGCTACTATCTCCCATTCAACTTAACCGTTGGATCGACACGCTCAAACCTGTGAAACTAGGTGGAGTCGATGTCATGTACCTACAATCATGAAACCAAGTAAACAACGTCATACAATATATCCAGCATATAATACACACCGTGAAGAAGGAATTACGGATTCGCAGGGCACTCACAAGCGAGTGATGCGAAACCGTCCTCTTTACCAATACACTCAATAAGGACTGACATTAACATCATAATCAATAATCTCATAATAAAATCTCATGTTAACTCTACAACATCATTAATCCATAATGCATGTGAAACAATAATCAAATAACCACATCCCACAATAATAATTGTCGCTCAATAGTAGCGATCAAAACATCATAACAAAAAGTATCCAGTATCAAAGTAACTGCAACCACACATAGCATAAAGCAAACCGAACAAGAAGCAAAACAGAGGGGTATTACAACTTTTGTCATGTCATGTCTGAGAATTTGAGTTCTTGAAATACTATGGCAAGTTGTGTGATTAGTTGTAGAATGTTAAAAATATCATCTTGTATCTATTCTAGTTGTTGGAGGTGGTTTGGAAGTGTTTGTGGTAGTGTTATGCGGTTTGTTGCTCAAAAGCAGGACATGCATTATATTCAACTATCACTGTGTTTGGCTTTGCATTCTACTATAGTTGAATGATATGGGTTGTGATTTAGCACTAAATCAAGGTTATCCATAATATATCAAATTCTAGAGTTTCGGAGGTTGAGCTTCAGGGGACAAAAATATAGAAATGACAAAGTATAGTCTGTGTTTGTTGATTAATTGTTACCGATGTTTGAGTGTTTGCACCTGAGAAGGGAAGTGTGCACTAGCTAGAGGAAGCGTGTGAAGATAAAATAGGACTAACTTAAGTCCTTGGTAGGAAGCGCATAACGTTTTATATCATTCTGTATTAAGAATTATCCTTGGCCGACATGACTAATTACAGACAGTGTTTAAAGGTTGTAGGCCAACATGAGATATTGTTAATATGTTGTATATATTGTAAATCATTTTTATGAAAATAGTGTGACTCAAATGAGATGAGTGTATGTAATTTTGCATGAAAAGATATGTAAAATAATGTGCAAGAAGAAAAGAGAAGTCAGAGATTCTAAGAAAAATTGAGATATCATTAGAGTGTGTAATTTTACATGAAAATATATGTAAAATAATGTACAAGAAGGAAAGAGAAGTCAAGGATGTTGAGTGAAATTGAGATATCATTAGAGGGTTTGTTCCCTTGTTAATTGAAGGCAAGAATTATATTCTTTTGTAATGTTGAAGTCTCTTAATCTAAGTTGGTGCTTAGTGACTGTGATATAGGGATTAGTGTCTCTTGTGGGTTGGTTCCTACAAATTATAATTTAAGAAGATTGGTGTTTCTCTTTAAAGTTGCAATTCTTGTGGGCTGGTGCCTACAAAATCATTGTAAGTTCTATATTATTTTATGAGGCTGGATTTGAACAGTAGCTCTAAGAAGCTCTTCTCACTGTGGTTTTCCCATTCTAGGTTTCCATGTAAATCTAGTTTTCTTTATATGGATGTTAGCATTTGTGTTGCTTAATTGCTTCATCATTAAGGACTTCAATAATTGTTTCTTTGATGTTTTGGAGTTCATGTTTAGAGAAGTTATTAATGGTAATTAATGTTTCAAATTAGAATATACAGATTCACCCCCTCTCAATAAATTGTGTACCCTTCAATTGGTATCAAAGAAGGGTTCCTTGGAAGAAGCTTAACAACTTAATTTATATTTGGGATGACACACTCAATGTCTCAAGAAGGTTTTTATTCAAATAAGGCATCACTTTTCAATGGATTCAATTATTCCTTTTGGAGTGTAAGGATGGAAGAATATTTGATGGCCCTAGGATTTGAGGTTTGACAATCAATTGTGGATGTATATGAAATTCTTGAAAGTTCCCCAAGAGATCATGCTGGAAAGAAAGGCAATGAGAATAAAATCAAGGCAAGGAATACTATTTTTTGTGGTTTATCTATCTTTGAGTTTGTGAAGATTATGCATTGTAGGACAATGAAGGAAGTGTGGGTTAAGTCACACAACATCTATGAGGGTGATGGAAAGGTCAAACAATCAAAGCTCTAGACCTACCTAGGTCAATTTGAAAGTTTGAAAATGAAGGAAGAGGAAAACATTGCTACATTCCCGCTTTAGGTTGTTGAGGTTGTCAACTCTATTAGAGATCTGGGTGAAGAAATCAAAGAAGGTATAATTGTGAAAAAGGTACTCAGATCCCTTCCCCAAAGGTTTGATGCCAAAGTTTCAACTGTTGAAGAATCTAAAGATTTGAATACTCTAACTATGGATGAGTTGCATGGAATTTTGATTGCCTATGAGATGAGTATTGGTAGTGACAAATCTGCAAGGAAAGATGTGGCATTCAAAATGTCCAAGAAGGAAGATGATCTAGATTCAGAAGATGGGTTAGATCCGGAGGAAGCAAACTTTGTCAAAAAGTTGTAGAGGGGTTCCAAAAAGTATAAAGGTAAGTTTCCTTTCAAATACTTTAATTATGGTGAAGTAGGAAATTTCATGGCTAAGTGTCCATACAAATATTCTAAAAATGATGATCAAAAGAATGTAAAGAACTCATTTCTAAAAGGGATTTTTTCCCCAAAAAAACAGAAGAGTTTCTTCATCAATGAGGAAGACTATTCATCTGATGATGACAGCCAATACACTTCCGAGAATGGATGAGAAAAGGCACTATTCATGGCTATGGAAACTTCTGAAGATGATGCAAAAATGATGTTTGGGAATGATGATTATGATGATGAGGTATATCTTGTGGAAGAATTGATTTGTGCTAGAAAAGAAATTAAAAGACTAAAGAAGAGGATTGCTAAAGAAGTGAAAGTTAAAGACAAATTATCTTAGAATCTTGAGAAGGCAGAGAATATGATTGTTGATTTGAAGATTCAAGTGGAAGAAGTAAAGAGGATTAAAGAAGTTATGATAGAAAGGTTGTTGACAAGAGATAAGGATTGTGAAATACGTGACATTGAGATGATGTCATTAAGGAAAGATCTGGAAAAAGAAAATTATCAACTAAATTTGAAGTTTGGGAAGAGAACTGAGATCTTGGATCAGATAATGGAAACTCAGAGATCATCACATATAAAAACCAACATTGGTTTCACTGATATACATAATAATAAGGTGTATGAGCAGCCCATGAAGTCAGTAGGTGAGAGTTCAAAAGAAAATGGATCCAAAAGTTTAAAATCTAAGCAAGTTGTGGCAACCAAGGAGAGAAAGTTGGCAGACGATTGATTCACTCAAGTGCATAGATAAAATAGAAGACAAGCTTCAAGAGGACAATAATACAATACTAGGTTCTATCATTCTTTTTCTGGTTATTATTTTTAATTACAATCAATTTGGTCACAAAGCTATGAATTTTAGAAAGATTCTAGCAAGAAGAAATAATTTTTTTAGTAGAAATGTTTTTGGACCATTGTTTGATTTCAAAATCATTTGTCATAAGTGCAATAATTTTGGGCACATCGCTAGAAACTTTAGAAGCAATTTTGTGAGTCCTCCTATGATGGATACACAAGGAAATAAAACAACAAGTTAGAGTAGAGAAACCAAAAAGGTTTGAAAGAAGAAACCAAAAGGACAAAGATAAGAGAAATCCATGGTGGCTTAGACTACATTGGATCATTGACAACAAATATTCAAGTCACATGACTGAAGACAAGAGAAAGTTCATGCACTTCAAGAATTTTGATGGAGGAACTATAACTCTTGGTAATAACTGAGTTGCTAAGATCATTGGTAAGGGTACTTTGAGTCTTGATGGTGGAAATATAAAAAAATTATGATATCTTGTATGTAGAAGGGTTGAAGCACAATATTTTGAATCTAAGTCAAATATGTTATAAAGGATATAATCTCTCATTCGATGCTAAAGGTTGTGAAGTCAAAAAGACTAATACCGATGAGTTAGTTATGGAGGGAAGAAGGAATGATAGTGATGTATATCATCTTAGTGAGGTAAATAGGAAAAATGTTTTTCCATACAAAGAGAAGAGAGTTGGATTTGGCACAAAAGATTGGGACATATCAATTTTGATGATCTCATGAGGATTAGAGCTCAAAAGGAATGGTAAGTGATACGCCAAAGAACAAGAAGCCTCCATCTATGAGCTACAAACCATGTCGTGAGGGAAAGAAGATGACTACTAGATTTCCTACTAAGGAATATTCTACAACAAAGCCATTGGATTTGATTCATAAAAATCTATGCGGACCAATGAGGACAAAGAACATTCATGTTGACAAGTATTTTATGATGCTTATTGATGATTATTCTAGAATGATTTGGATTACTTTTTTGAAAGAGAAATCATAAGCTTTTGAGAAGTTTAAATAATTTAAGGAGATGGTTGAGAATGAAACTAGAAGAAAAATTAAGTGTTAAAGATTAGACAAAGGTGGAGAGTTTACTTTCGACAGATATGATGAATTTTGTGAGATGCATGAGATCTAGAGACAATATGTTGCTCCTAGAACTGCTCAGTGAAATGGAGTTGCTGAGAGGAAGAACCCAACTGTATATGCGATGGCTAGAATGATGTCGATTCAAGCAAAGTTGCCAGATATGTATTGGAGAGAAGTGGTTCAGACAATTATATACATTTTGAATAGAGATCAAATAAGACCAAAGAATATCAAGACACCATATGAACTATGGAAAGTAAGACTAGCTTTAGTCAAGCATCTATGAATATTTGGAAGCAAATTCTACATCAAAAGAGATGAAGAAAATTTGGGTAAGTTTGATTCTAGATTTGATGAAGGTATTTTTCTTGGATATTCTATGACAATCAAGGCATATAGATGTTATAAAAAAAGGTTGAAAAGGATTTTGGGGAGTGTCAATATGAGTATTGATGAGACAATATAGTCTACTGAGGCTCCAGATGAAGAAGATAATGATGATTTAATCCACAATAATGACGAAGACTAGAAAGTGGATCAAAGAATACAGTTGCAAAGACTCTAGATAGGATGCTCAAAATAACCATTCTGAAGATCAAATCATAGGAGATAAGGACAATGGAGTTCAAACCCAGAGAAGAATTGAGAAAGAAAATGAACATGTACACTTTTCCTTACTAGAAAGAAAATAAAAAGGTTGGTTAGATGTCGTGGAGGAAGAGTTAACATAGATTAAGAAAAATAAAACTTGGGAGTTCGTTCCAAGACCTAAAGACAAAAATGTTATTGGTACCAAATGGGTCCTTAGAAATAAGTTGAATGAAGATGGAGAAGTGATTCAAAATAAGGCTAGAATTATCTGCAAAGGATATATGCTCAAGTTGAGGGAATTTATTTTGAGGAGACATTTGTTCTGTTAGAAAGGTTAGAGGCAATCATAATGTTTTTGGAATTATCAACAGTGAATAATTTCAAGGTATATCAAATGGATGAAAAATTCACATTTATGAATGGAGAGTTAGAAGAGGAAGTATACATTGAACAAACAAAAGGATTCTAGTGTTTAGACAAACTAGATTTTGTGTGTAGGCTGAAGAAGGCTCTTTATGGATTCAAACAACCCCCCAGAGCATGGTATTCTAGATTGGGTAGATATATACAACAACATGGTTTCAGGAGAGATAGTGTTGACAATAATTTATATATAAAAATAGAAGGTGATCAGTTATTTATTATTTTTGTTTATGTTGATTACATCATATTTAGAGGTAACAATGATGCAATGTGCAAAGAGTTCCATGATGCAATGTTGAAAGAGTTTGAAATTATGTCAATGCTTGGTGAGTTATCTTTCTTTCTTGGTTTGCAAATCTCTCAATCAACAAAAGGTATATTCATTTCTTAGACCAAGTATATAAAGAGATGTTGAGTAAGTTTAATATGGAAGAGTGCAAAATGGCATGTACACCTATGGTTACTAGGTGTAAATTGAGTAAGGATGATGAATTTGATCTGGTAAATCAAACCTTGTATAGGTCAATGATTGGTAGTTTGTTGCATGTAACTACACATAGAATGGATACAATGCAAGTAGTAGGGATGGTAGCTATATTTCATGCAAAGCCCAAGGAAACTCATTTCAAGGTAGTAAACATGGTATTTAGATATCAAAAGGCTACAATAGATTTTGGCTTGTGGTATCCTAAGAGTGAAAACTTCACATTAACTATATACATAGATGTAGATTGGGCCAGAAGTATAGATGACCAGGAGAATACAAGTGGTGGAGCTTTCTTTCTTGGTGACAGTCTTGTATCTTGGTTGAGCAAGAAACAAGATTCAATATCCTTATCTACAACAAAAGTGAAGTACATTGAAAAAGTTTCCTATTACACTCAAGTGTTATGGATGAACCAAAATTTGAAGGAGATGAAAATAAAATTTGATGAGCCCATTTCCATTGTTTATGACAATAATAGTGCTATAAATATTTCCAATTATTTATTGATTCATTCAAGGACAAAACATATTGCAATTAAGTATCATTTTCTAAGAGAGAAAGTTGCAGACAAAGAGGTGAAGTCGGATTATATTGAGACTAAGGAGAAAATTGCAGACATTTTCATAAAATCCTTTCCCAAGGAGACTTTTGAGTGTCTTTGACAAAAGTTGGGAGTGGTTTATCCCTCTTAATGAATCAATAGGAATTACAGGTTGAGGGGGAGTGTTGAATCCCTGCCGTAAGCAATTTGGTGGTCTCGTGGAACAATATTATCAAAGAGAAGCAAGAGATCCTAAATTCTATATCTTTTAGATGAGTTGTTGTTCTTTTCCATTGATGTCAAAGGGGGAGAAGGGAACCCAAAATTATATATCTTTCAAGTGGTTCAAGTGATCATGAAATTTAGTTGTCACATAGGGGGAGTTCTGGATAGGTTTGGATGTGCTAGCAACATTTTTTTGTTTTCCATCAATGACAAAGGGGGAGATTGTTGAACATGTTGTCATTGATGTCAAAGGTGTGATGTCAAATGTGTGACAAAGGTATGTTGGCTAAAGGGTCAAAAAATCAATGAGAATTAAATGTAATTAATTTTGTCATGTCTTGTCTGAGCATTTGAATTGTAATTAGTTCTATCATGTCATGTCTGCGAATTTGAGTTCTAGAAGTACTGTGACCAGTTGTGTGATCAATTGCATAATGTTAAAAATATCATATTGTATCTATTCTAGTTGCTAGAGGTGGTTTGAAAGTGTTTGCGGTAGTGTTTTGTGGTTTGCTACTCAGAAGCATGACATGCACTGTATTAAACTATCATCGTGTTTGGATCCACATTCTACCACAGTTGAATGATATGGCTTGTGGTTTGGCACTAAAGTAAGGTTATCCATAATGTATCAAATTCCAAAGTTTCAGAGGTTGAGCTTCAAAAAACATAAATATAGAAGCATCAGAGTATATTCTATGTTTGTTGATTGATTGTGATCGATGTCTGAGTGTTTGTGCCTGAGAAGGGAAGTGTGCGCCAGCTGGAGGAAGTGTGTGAAGATAAAATAGGACTAGTTTAAGTCCTTGGAAGGAAGCACATAATGTATGCGATTTAAGACTGAGATGGCTACATGTGTAATATCATTTTGAATTAAGAATTATCCTTGGATGACATGAGATATTGTTAATATGTTGGAATGAGTATTATTGTAAATGATTTTTATGAAAACAGTGTGACTCGAATGAGATGAGTCTATGTAATTCTACATGAGAATATATGTAAAATAATGTGAGAAAAAAGAGAAGTCAAGGATGGTGAGCAAAATTTAGATATCATTAGAGGGTGTGTTTTCCTATTGATTCAAGGAAATATCTATATTCTTTTGTAATGTTGAAGTCTCTTAATCTAAGTTGGTGCTCAGTGACTGTAATATAGGGATTAGTGTCTCCTATGGGTTGGTGCCTACAAATCAAAATTTAAGGAGATTGGTGTCTCGCTTTGAGTTATAATTCTTGTGGGTTGGTGCCTACAAAATCACTCTATGTTCAATATGATTTTGTGAGGTTGGATTGGATAGTAGCTCCAAGCAACTCTTCTCATCGTAGTTTTCCCATTTTGGGTTTCCATGTAAATCTGGCATTCTTTGTGTGGATTTGTGCATTTGTGTTGCTTAATTGATTCATCATTAAGAAATTTAGTAATTGCTGCTTTGATGTTTTGGAGATCATGTTTAGATAAGTTATTAATAGTAATTAATGTTTGAAACTAGAATATAGTGATTCACCTCCCCCTCTTAGTATATTGTGTGCCCTTCAAAATCATCTATCCTATTGGTACTAGATTGGAAAATATGACACACTAAAAGAATATTGGTGGAGATATCAAGAAAAAAAAGAACATCTTGAAGAAAACCACCCTCAAGTGGATTAATACTTGAGCCCAAAATAGAAAATTGTGTAGAATCCCCTATTACAATTTGTGTAGTGCTACACTATGAAAGAGGTGAGACCAAATCTTGAGAATGAGTCATGCGATGTGTTGCACTAGAATCAAGTATCCGAGTAGTTGCAAAAGATAAGGCCTATGCAGAAAGAGAATGACCTTTATCTATATAGGAGGAAGAAGACTTATGGGTTGAGATGTTATGTTGTTGCATGGATTCCTCTAAAGCCTCTAATCTCTTCTAAAATCTAGTGATTGTATGTCCCTCTTTACCATAAAACTACAAGGTTCACCTAATCTAATCTTCATCTTAGAGGAAGACTCACTAGATTAAGAAGATTTATCATTATGAGGAGTGGTATGAGGTTTTTGTTTTGACTTCTGAGATGGTTTGGAGGAATGCTCACTACTTGATGCAGTATCTATATTTGGATTTTGTTTCTTCTTGTCTTTCCCTTTGGATGTTTGTGCTACCAATGCTTGGTTTTTGAAACTAGAAAGAGAGTCAAATTGAGTCAACTTTGCTTGTTCACGAGTTAAACACTCACAAGAAACCTCAAAAGATGGCATTGTAAATGAATTTCCCAACATATCCATAAAGTAGAAATAGAACAGAATACTTGAAATGTCCCTCTAAACTTAGAAAATATAAGGAAAACACATTATTTATAGTTTTATTATTTCCAAAACCCTATAAGAGTGATATGAGAGACTTAAACTTCATCAAGAAGTCCTCAATGGATTGGAAATAATCAAGTATAAGTGAAGTCAATTCTACCTCAACTTGAAGTGCTGAAAAATCATTAATGGTGCCAAAAAGGTCCTTGAAATTATCCCACATATCCCTAGGAGAGGTGCAAGAGTCAATATGAAACATGAGACTGTCTAAAACTTGTAGTGAAATTAGTCCCATAGCTTCATCCATCTTGTTCCTATGTTGAAGTATCTCAAATTGACGAGTAAATAGAGGTTTTAATTTATCTAATATGGACCGTAAACCCTTAGATATGACCAATTTGTTCATATGAGCTTTCTAGATATGATAGTTGTGTGGTGTAAGACATTCAATTGAAGAGGTACTCACCATGGTGTTTGCGGTTTTTCAAAATAGTGTATCATAAAGGTTTATATTCTCTGATATATAGATATTGAAAGAGAAAATTTACCCCCCACAACAAGAAAAACCAAACCCTAATGCAACTTTGAGAGCATAAAATATTGAAGAAATGAAAATCACATCAAATTAATCTCTATGTACATGGTTAATTTTATGGAAAAATAGACTAGATTTCTATAGAGAATTGAAACACCTTTCCAACACCTATTTTTTTTGTAAAAAATGGAGTTTGTATGTCCAAGTTATGGCCCCAAAATTGCTAATTAGAAGATTAGACTTCAACAACCTACACAAATTTTCAAGAGCAAAATCTAGAAAAAATAACTACACCACTAGAACGGGGCTTGAACCAGCTTTCCAATGGTATTTATTTATTTTTTTTTGCAAAAAAGGATAATTGAGGAAAAAATTATATTTGATCATGTGAAATTTACCCAATATAGCCTTCAAAGTAGGCTAGGAGCTAAACAATTTGGGCCCTTGGTCACCTAGATGACTACTACTAGGTGTAAAGGGCTAGGCCTTAAGCCATGTTCATGCCCATGATCAGTGCTAACACTAGAAAGCTTGCGAGGTTTGAAGTCATGGACGGTGGTCATGGATGTGATTGAGGCTGGGTATTGAAGGCACTATTGCCTAGTAACACTTGAGTGTGCTACTTAAGAGTGGCCTATACTTAGCGCTAACCACTTTTTTTTTTTGAATCTGCCAAATGTACGACTTGTACAAGGGTTGTACTTGACCTCTATATCTTAATTTTTTTCCTCAAAAGCTCCTGATGGTGAAATAAGAAAAATTATAGTCAAAATTTATTTGTTCATCCTCCTAAACACAATGGCGAGGTTCATTTTACTCTAGCATGCACCAAAAAATGTCTAGGTCTAAAAACTACAAAAAATATGAAGATTCTAGATTTGATGCTCCTATAACCGTAGTTGAAGAAAACCCTCAAAATTCGAAAAGGGGTTTGCTAAATCCATGCTCTAATACCATGTTGAAATTGTGAATCACACACAAATTGGGATCAAACAACAAACAAGAACACCTTCCATGCATGCGAGCTGCAAACAATGATTTGCTATTTCCTCAAAAAGAAAAACTTACATAATAAAATAATACAAGGAAATAAAATTATTATAAGAGCAAACCCTATATGAGAAAGGGATTGGATCATGACAAGTTTTGACATCCTATGTGGTGAGACATAATGATCTAATAATAGCTCAATATAATAAAATAAAAACACTCCTAAGTTTAGCTTAAGTGCATAAAGAGAAATTAGCCTAATAATTAAGTATTAGCTAATAAATGATTACTCTAACACAACATCTCTTGGTATATGAATATTCTCAACTTATCATCAAATAGGTTAATAGTGAGTATCAAACTAAGGATGAAAAATTGTTTCCCTATAAAGGATGATAAAAATTCAAGGAGTATTTCACAACCATCTATTAATAGATACCTCATCTTATGAATAGAGAAACAAATTCCATGGCTACCATTGGATCCCTCCTAGTTATACCTCAAGATAGTCACCACTAGATGAATTTCTAGTTGAACACCTACTAGTTCTTGCATATGACATCCTTGATTGTGATCTTGTATGTGAGCTTGTTGGTGCCAAATTCCCATGATAGCGTGATATTTACACATACCCTCCATGACCAAATTCTACCACCTTAATTATCCCATTCTCAATGTAAAACATTTATTCAATGCCCATCTTGCTTCACTATCATTGGTGACACATTATATCAAAGAATTATTGATGGTACCCTACTAAGATTAATAAAATTGAAAAAGTATTTTCTCACACTCAAAGAGGTTCATGAAAGTATCTATGGCACCCAAACTAGTTGCATGGTCCTAGATAAGAAGCTCTTGAGAACAAGCAATTATTCACTTGATATGGAAAAAGATGCATGTTTGACCTGCCAACATGTAGAATTTATTCATGTGCACCATTACAAGAATTGAAATCCATTACTATTCTTTGGTCCTTATCACAATTTGGGTCTTTAATATCATTGATAAAATTTAGCTATCCTCCTCCAATGGTCACATGTTTATGATAATTTGCTATTAAATAGTTCACCAAATAGGTCGAATCTATTCCCCTAATGTATACCACCAGTAAAAAAAATCTCCAAATTCATTCTCACTACATCTTTTGTCACTATTTTATCCTTGCCGATATTAACATTAAAAATGGTAAATCCTTCAAAATCTATGGTGTTTTCACTCTTTGCAAATATTTTTCACATCTAATGTCATTGGTCCACCCCATACCATCCTAAAAGTAATGGTCAAGTGAAAGCATCTAAGAAATCCTTGCTTAAACTCATCAATAATATTGTTAATAATGTTGATCATGATTAGTACCTCCAACTCAATCCTTCACTATAGACCTATTGTACTGGTATCTACACACCCATTGGTGTGACTCCATATTCCCTAGTCTTTAAATATGAAGCTATCTTGCTAATTGAAATTAAAATACCATAATTATGATTTTTATTACATTGCATTATTGACTGACGCAAAGGTATTCCCTCTGCTGTTACAGACAACAAAAGGTAGATTGCAACGTACCGTTATTACTTATTCAATTCCTTTAACAAATTACTTCAGTAAACAATTTACGATTTAATTGACAATTCCATTTGTCAAATAAATCAATTCAAATTTACACAACTCTTGAAAAAGACAAATGATTTTATTTTCAATGAAATTTTACTTACAATACTCTTACATTCGTTACTTCTTTTCTCGCATATACTCAATTCTAGTCTAATCTCTGCATACACACTTGTCTACTATAATCTACAGCCTCCAATTTTATTTTCTTATATTAATCACTCTTCTCTATACCTGCAGCCATCCTCTGCACCCTTAAACATCTATCTGAAAATTAAATGTCCCATTTTTATTCCTGTGCAGCCCATTCTAAATTATTCTTTCCTGTGAAACACCCCTTTACCATGCTGCCCCACGCTGCCCCTTATATTTTATCCATTCTGCAATTTTAAAATTTTAATAGGAATGGGCATAGCAGCCCCTCACCATCCCCTCTCTACGAGCAGCCTTAGCTTCTTTTCTCCTGCACACAGCCTGCACTTTCTTATTTTTTTATATTTCTTTTGTGTTCTTCTATGAACTATGACCTCTCCTTTCCTTCTTCTCAAGTTGCTGCATTGTCTTCTATTTAATTGGCACTAATATGTTCTTTAAAATTTTCTTTTCCCTCAATGTCACAGTTTCTTCATTTTGCATTTTCTTCTTCTGCACAATATCAATTATCTCTTCTTTTTGATTTGGAGGTTAATCAACACAATGAATTTGCTTAATCTATTTTTATATATTTAACAATTGCCATTAATCATATACCTCCTTAGACACTTTAAAATACTTTTAAGATGCACAAACAATTCTGGAAAAAAAATCAATTGATGCGACTTACGAAATTGGATGCCAGGAAGTGGAAAAATTCAAAATTCTTCATTTTACGTGAATTTTTCCCAAATGTGTGTTATACTCTCTCAAGTCTTTTGTAAAAGGATTTCACTATCATAAATTTTTAAAATCTAAACTTTTTGTAACCCAACGACACACTTTCTTTCGGCATTAACAACACAAATTTCTTTCGACATAAATCTGCAAGAATGTCCCTACAAAAAGATTTTATTCTAACTCTTACAGAATTTTGGGAATAAATTTCACAAAACTGCTTACAGAGTGTCAAAACTGCAAACCAATAAAATTTGATCATTGCAATTCTTTGCTAACTTTGAAGTTCTATGATGTCGAGAGATGCCAATGACCACCAAAGCAAAACAAAACCGAAAACCAGAGTTGAAAATGTTTTTGGGTGATGCAGATAGCTTGTTCGCGAGATGCTCTGCATCATTGATGATAAGAAGTACAAAGTTGCATGGTTGCATGAGTTAGAGCTACTTGACAAGTGGTGCTTCAATACCCTAAACCACTTGCAGTCCTATCGGAATCACCATCATAGTTACAACAAGAAAATAAGATATTATGAATTTGATATTTGTTAGAACATAATGTTATTAAGAGTCATACCCTTATAACATTTTTTATAATGTTCTAATATAAGGTTATAAAATCTTATATATTATATGATTATTAAACATATTCCATTGAAATAGTTATAGTCTAATAATTATTAGATTATTAATTATTTATGAATTGTGATGGTTGAATAGGTGTGACTAATACTCCTTTAGGTATTATGCCACCCTTTCTCCTATATTTAAGGGGATTCTCTCCCATTTGAGAGATAATGAATTTGTAGATTTTATAATGAATTATGTTACTATGCACATGAGGTATTATTGGCCATGTGGAAGTATGGAGAAGTGTTCCTTATGTTTGATCTATGTTATAGTAGACCATTTATTGTAAGAGTTTTAATACAATGATGCTTTATGAAGTTTTTATCTTATGTATATCTTGTGTAATGTGTACAATATATGCTTGTATGGTTCTCATTTTATTTATTTCATACATTTTTATTATAATGATTAGTATCCTAAGATCAGACTTTTTAACATGGTATAGAGCCAACTAGGCTGTGCTAATCATTTACTATTTGTAAATTCATTTTATTTACCTATTTTTTCGTTAATTACTTGTATCATCATGTTTGGACTAAGTTAACAACATTGTTTTTGAAGATTCGTGAAATGTGTAAATTCATTTTTAAAGAAGGCTTGGAATACATTTTCACCTTCTCTATTTAAAGTATGATTCATTCCAATAATGTTGGATTTCATTCCAAATAATTTCACTATATACGATTTGGTAATGTATGATGTTTATTTTTTGTGTATTATATTTGATAATTTAGTTAATTTAAAATTATTTTATTATGATGGAATTTTGATTTTGTTATAAACAAATCAAAACTTTTCAAGACTATTAATTTTTTTATGGTATAAAATGCATTACAAAATTTACACATAATCTATACAAAATATTCTAAAAGTTACATCATACATATTTAAAATGTTTTAATAAAAGTATTCACTTTATTTTCATAGCTATAGGATTTGATCTATTTGATCCATGTTTTATATTTTTATATAAAAATATATATTCATACTCTTTGTTCTTTCATGAAAAACTTCAACATTACTATAATCATTAAATTATGGTAAGGATATTCTCTTTTAATCAAATTCTTTAACTACACACAAATAAGATATAAAGATCTCAAAAGTCTTCAAAACAAAAAAATCCATTGAATCAATCATTAGTTTGTTTGAAATCAACCTTGATAAAAATTAATCATTATAAATCAACACAAAATGTTAAAAAAATAATTAAAAAATTTTATAATTGCAATTCATTAACATGCACCATAATACTACACACAACATTTTAAACTACCTTTTAATAGACATTACTCATGCCTTAATTTATTTTATTTTTGATAAAAGAATATCCATACATATAATTATATTTTTTATTTCTATCTCCCATGGAATATAGTTAAATTAAAAATAGATTTTCTAAGCAATGTATTGAATTTTTTTATTTTTAAAATTCTTTATTTATAAGAGGTTTGTAGTTGTCCAGGCTCATTTTTATAATAATAATTAATATCGATTGATTCGATGTGTTATTTTTTACATGAAATACCCATTGGGTTTATGTGACGTGAAATTGTTAAAATTAAGAGATAAAATTCTAAGTCATTGGTAGGTCATAAAATTAAATCAAACGAACATATAATTTGAAATTTTATTTTATTTTGATACTATCTGTGTGCAGGTGTTTTTACCAAGTCTAAAATGCAAAACTAAATGAAATGCAAACAAGGAAAACACAAACAACACCTCAAGATTGGCCTAGTTGAACTTGAACAAAATAAAAGAGAAAAACTTGATATTACCTTGTCCAAGTTGATTGGTTGGTTGGCCTTGTTGATTGTTTGATTTGTATGCTCCTTTCAATGGAAAACAACATAAAACTAGATGCAAAACAATGTGGATGTCATGGGGAATGCAATGATGCAAGTGGGTGTTTGGATAGATGCTTGATATGGATGCAAAATGAGCTTGAAAGTTGCAGCAATGGTGGATGAGTGCAAGTGCTTGAATGCTTGAGAGTTCAAAGTTGCATAATGTTGAAAGTTGAATGTTGTTGCCAAATGAGGCCAAATCCTCTAATTTTAGGGGAAAAGCCACTTAGCAGTGAATGGTCAAGATGTAGCCACCTTGGACAAGATCAAGGGCTAGGATGATTTGAGAACTCACAAGCCCTCACATCTTGACATGTGGCGGGTGATGTGTAAAGAAGGAAATGAGGTGGAGGTACTTCCTAGTACCTTGGGATTGGACAAGATCTCCTCATAAAGGAGGTCCTTGTCCTCATGTGGGTGATAAGACTTTTGAGGAATAAATATGAATTAAAAATTCACATTGGGAAGAGTTGTCTTCTCCAAAAGGAGAAAGCATTTAATGAAAAGTTGACTTGTGGATATGCCATAAATGGAATAAGGGATTAAGGTGACCTAATCAAGTAATTAGGTTGTGCAAATAGGTGATTAAGATGGATAATGAAGGATTAAGACAAGTGGGCTATGATGGAGGAAGTATTTAATTATTTAAATTAAATACCTTAGGAACATTATGTTGAGAAATTTATGCCTCAACATTCTGGTTT
Source organism: Sequoiadendron giganteum (assembly GCA_007115665.2). Classification (NCBI taxonomy): domain Eukaryota; kingdom Viridiplantae; phylum Streptophyta; class Pinopsida; order Cupressales; family Cupressaceae; genus Sequoiadendron; species Sequoiadendron giganteum. The sequence goes on along the minus strand of CM021110.1, from coordinate 185,549,119 downwards.
CCCTTGAAGACTTGGCCAATTTCTTCATGTTTCTGGCCCTTACCGCCATGCCACTGCAAGCTTACCTTAGTGGCGCGGTTGTGCGGTTTACCGCTTTATCGCGACCACCTTGCTCAAGGTCTAGCGGTTGGGCGGTGTTACCGCCCTACCGCAACGGTCTACTTCATGTTTGGCGGTGGCGCGATAAGTGGCGGTAGTCTGGAAGGCAGTTACCGCCTTACCGCAGGGTGCTCCTTCTGGTGGCGCAGTAGTGCGATGAGCGGAAAGTTGGTGGAGCGAAGGCTAACCTCCTTACTGCGGGGTCACTGTCTGGCGGTGGAGGTAGCATGGTGAGGCACATAAGTGGTGAGCTGGTGGGTGATGGTCTACCGCCTTATCGCGGGCGGTGAGAAGTCTCACCACGGTGGCTGCGATAAGCGGCTAGCAGTCGATGGTGACCGTTACCGCCCCACCGCAGGTGGTGAGAATGCTCACCGCGGTGGCTGTGGTGAGACCGCTGGCGGTTTTCTAGAGTGGTCACCGCCCTACTGCGGGGTGGCCTTGTGGCCTCTGCGGTAGCGCGGTGAGACTGCTGATGGTTTGGTTGGTGGTTACCACCACACTACAGGAAGGCTTGAAAGGGTCAGCGGTAACATAGTTGGTGGCTTGGCGGTCAGCGCAGGCAGTTATTTCCATACCGTGGGCGGTCAACCTGAGCTTAGTGGTAGCACGGTTGGAGGCCGAGGTCGAGTCGACACAGGCTTACCGCCATACCGCGACTAGTGAAGACGAGCTCAGTGGTGACGCGGTAGAAGGTAGAGAGAGCTCGGAGCTCGATTGAACGAGCTGGACCAAAGGTCAGAGCGATGAACGAATGGGAAAGCGACACGTGGCTCAGCATCAGGATGTTAATTGGCTAGAAGCCAAAATAGTTTATGATAGTTATTGCAGGCCGAGTTTTTTAGTTGAAGACAAGACCCAATTTAGGCAAGGAATTGAATGCCTGGGCGGCCTGATGCAAGAAGATCTGTCAGTGAATATCCTGATGACTGTTGAATGTTGGGATGGGCAAAACAAGTTGGCACACGGTAAGAGATTATATGTAATCTCGTGTGCAGTCAAATGAAGATGAGTGAAGAGTGAGAGGCAGAGAGTGTTCGAACGGTATTCACCATGAACACTTTGTCTCTCAGATCTGAGAAGATGTGAACCTGTTGAGGCCTAGAGGCTGGGTTGGCCATATGGCTGGCTGAGAGAGTCGACTGTCTTGGTGAGATGAATCTACACTATGTGATGTGACGGTGCTCGAACAGTGTGAAGATTCTGATTATGTTGTTTCCTGCTTTCTCCAAATGGACAAGATGTAATCTCCTGAAGAGCATAGCTCTGATATTGTATTGTAATTGTTGTTGCTGAATAATACAATTTGAGCTGAGTGTTTTGGAGGGTGGGTTTTTTTACCTGAAAAGGTTTTGCCCACGTAAATCTGTGTGTCCATATGTTTGTCTTTTATGGTTGTCTGATTCTGTATTTCGAATCTATGCTTGTGTTGAATTTGTTATCTGTTATGCATTTACTTTTCTTAGAGGATCAATGGGGGATTTACTATGCCTATTTCTGCTTTATGGCATAGTTGTTTGTGTCTTTGAAGTGATAAAAATGAAAATCACTAAGGCACTGTTGTCTTAGACGTCCGTTCTATGATGACAGACCTGTCTCGTATCCCCAACACATTAGGGAAATGAAGGAATATTAATTAAATAAAATGTTTAATTAAAATTGATGAGGAAGGCAAGATGGATGAATTAAATGGACAATTTTGACCTTATGGGAGAGGTCAAATTTGAATTTCTATATTTTTCCCCTCTTTGAAATATTATTAGAATAATAGTGTTTTGAAGAAAAATAAGATGCAGATGGCTTGGTAGAAGAATGGACTAGAAAAATGATGCCCTAGCGTGAGAAAGGTGGTGTGAGCTGAAAATGAAAGAAGATTCCCTAGTATTGTGGGAAATTATTTAGGACGGAGGAACAAAGGAAAATGATAGGGTATGCCCCCTCGAGAGGGCGGATGGGGAAGAAAAAGGGGCCCTGGGCGACTTCTCGATATAAATAAACTGAAAGTACCACACGATAGAGCATGAAAAACCCAAAAAAATGACTTTTGAACAGAGGCAAACGAATGAACGGGGTGCAAATGGCAGTCTATGGAAGAAATAGGATTAATGAGAGGGAAAAGAAGTTAAGTAAAGGGTAAAAATACCCAAAATTAAAAAAGGTTAAAAGGAGGGGGAAGAGGAATAAATAGTAATATTGGAAATTACTATTCACCATTTGAACACTTGGAGACCTAGTCAGCAAGAGAGAGAGGGAGAAAGTGATAAGGATGGCCTATGAGTACGACAACGAGGACGAGGAATTTGTAGATGATGCGATCATCCATCGAGGCAAGGAGGTGCGCTAGTTCTACTACGATCGCGTGGTACCCCGCTAGGTTAGAAGGAAAACCCATCTTAGTTAATTTGTTGAATTTGCTAATTGAGATGGTTAAATTTTCATTTTTTTGCAAATGAGGGTTTTGGGATGTGAGATAAAGGGTAAATGAAAAATTGGTTAGGGGTGGATGGGCGAAAATTCCCATCCCTAAAGCGGAATCACCCTTGGAGGGCGTGACTGGAAAAGGGAAAAGATTCATGCAAATTCGCCTAAGGAGGGGAAAATTAGCAAAGACCCAGGGAAAATTCGCCCTAAGGGGTGAAGTCGCCCCAAACAAGGGGCGAACTCGCCTTGAACACTGGGCGAAATCGCCTCGAGGGATGAAGTCGCCCCAAACAAGGGGTGAACTCGCCTTGAACACGGGGTGAAATCGCCCTGAGGGGCGAAGTCGTCCCAGATGTGGGGCGAACTCACCCTAAAGAGGCGAAGTCACCTCAGAGAAGGGGCGAACCCATCTCCAATGGGCGGACTCGCCCGAGACATAGGGCGAATCTACCTCGGGGGGCGAACCCACTTTAAGGGGTGGAGTTGCCCCGGAACAGGGGTGAACTTGCCTTGACGGGAAAATTCACCCCGGTTGAAAGGCGAAATCGCCTCGAAGGGCAGGGGAAAAAGTAAAAAGGGGAGGAGGGAGAGAGGCAGATTCACCAGAGGAAAAGGGTGAATTCACTCGAAAGGTCGGGCAAGAAAAAAGAACAAAAGATACCAGTAAGACAATCCCAGGGCAGGGAAGAATAAGGAAGAAAGAGACGAGAAGAAAAGATGGAGCATGAATGAGAAGGATTGACATGCGACATTGTGGATGCAAGGTTTCAATTTGCTATGGACGAGGGAGAGGCATTCAACCATACTAGAGGCGACCACCAGGGTGATGAATGACGAGGACCATGAGACATTGGTGTAGGCGAGGCTACTGCACATGTTGGGTTATCCCAACATCAGGGCACATAGGGCACTATTGATGACGTTGATGGAGCGGTGGAGCTCAGAGACCTCCACCTTTCATCTCTCGATGGGGGAGATGACCGTGACTTTAGAGGATGTCTGGAGGATACTGCGGCTACCGATCGTAGGGCGATTGGTGAGCTGAACACGGTGTGAGAGACAAGAGTGGGAAAGGATCCTATGGATCCTCTTTGGACGTACAGATCTACCTATCCAAGGGGTTGAGTTAGACTTGGACGATTGTTTGGGGTTGGGAGTGCTAGCACTACCATTGTATCTCTACAGATTGATTAGTGGGATCCTACTGCTAGACAAGAGTGGGAGATTCTGTAGCCTCAAGATTATTGAGGTTGTGCAAAACATAGTGGACCGATGAGAGGGGGAGTTCTTGTGGGGAGCTTGCGTACTGGCGCAACTGTATAGAGACATGCACATAGTATGCTACAAGAGGGTGTGAAGTATCACACATGTGACACTATTATAGGTATGGGTTTGGGAGCACATTAGTGTGGCCAGGCTGGAGATTCTGATATGGGGAGTATAGGATGAGACCCTACCAGTATCATACTGGTATGAGGTAGAGTAAGAATGGTGGTTGCAGTACCTAGACATTGGTGACCTAGATGGATGGAGGAGGAGATTAGAGGATTTACAGGAGGACCAAATCGTATGGTAACCAACATGGTACGATGATTTAGGGGATGGAGAGATGATGAGAGGAGGCACATAGGCCATTTCATCTGAAATGTCACTTTTCCTCCAAAATTATTTAAGTGTTAGCAGCGGATTTAGTAGATTGAATATTAGAACAAAGATTAAAAAAAAAAACTACAATATTCTTAAAATGGATGCAAATAATCAATGTAAAAGATAATATGGGTGAGTTTATTAAGAAATTCCAAAATAGATAGTTAACCTAATAAATGGAATACACTTTCATATAATTCATATACATTAACACCAAAACCATATATATATTCTCAATGTAATTTAGAATAAATGGTTTTAATACTTATTTGAATAATAATACTTGCAAAAGCCACTCTCAGTTTAAACACCTTCACATCAGTGACAAAGTACTCAACAACATGTCCATAATGCATTCAGATAGAAAGAATATCGATGTATTGCGCACTACATCGTGGGTCCTATTCTTTCCTCTAGTTTTCTGCACCATTGGACAAATGGGGAGAGGATTCAGTGCATCCCATACTACACCATGGGTCCATCCTCAACCCCTAGGAATATGTCAGTGGTACTGGCTCTTTCCATGGAGAAGTCTAGGAGGAAAGCGCACTTTGTCGCTCTACACGAGTGCTGGTTCCACCGGAACAATGCTCAACACTCGTGCCACAAAACTATGCCTTGGCCAGGACCGTCTTGAGTGCACGCACTTGTACCCCAGGTTGGACACACACTATAGATGTGCCCCTTCTCCATCATGTCCATAGCTCACCAACCACTTCCTTCTTCCTTGGTTGTTCTTATTCCTTGCATGTTCTCTCTTCTTCAATGTCCCTCTCAATTCTCACATGAATGATTTATATATCCTTTTAAGGGGTGGTCTCCAAACCATCACACCCTTTCACAAAAGGTTTCATTTTAATAATTATTTAAATAAATAATTAGTCTTCTTCTTTTTTAAAGAGTGTTTATAAATATTCTTTATTAATCTCTCTTTTTAACCAAAGGATCATAATATCCTTTATTTTCTATCTCCTTTTTAATTCCAAAGGGTTATTTATATATTTCTCTTCTCTTTGAGAAAAAGTCACATGACAATTCTCCCCTTGTAAATTAACTACTATCCTCAGTAGCACAGGATGCATCTACATCACAACTCAAAGGAGCACATGACCAGTAATTGAAGATACTAACATTGAATACTTGTATTTTTCATAATACTTACTTTATCTACATTATTTTCTTGTAAAAATTTACAAGTAATTTTAATAAGATCACTTTTTCAATCCAAATTATGATGAGAACTATATAGATGTCTTATGAAATATATCATGAATTTATATTTCAAAAGATAATTATATACTTAACCTCCTATCTTTCAACATTATCATTCTACTTACTCATATAACTTTTTTAAATTATGAAAGTGTTACAATATAATCACACAATAATTACTATGCATGTCTAATTGATACTATGTGGCAAGTCCTAATTTATAAAAGTAATCTATAAACTTAACATACATTTCAAGATGGTATAATTGAATATCCTCTTTTCATATATCAAAATCAATAATCTTGGTATAAGGAAATTGTACAAGGTTAATGAGTTGATCAAATCCACTAACAACGTACAAATTATTGATATGAATCTTCAATAACCCTATTTTTTCTTATAGGTTTGACAACACAGGGAAATTCACTAAAATGATTTATAACAGAAACATGTGAAAGATTTAAACATAACATAACTTACTTGCATATCATAGAAAAGGTTGGAATAAAGAGTCTCCCCACCTGTAAAATTTTACATGTCCCCATGCCTAAGCCTAAGAGCCTATTTGGTTTTATATCTTATAACAACATGGTGTTATTCTCACCAACTCATTTCAAATACAATGTCAATTTTCCAAGTTTAAGATGTGAATCCAAGGGCCTATGGGTTATGGGCCCATAATGTAACTTAAAATAGACATGCCAAACATGATAAAAATAATTTCTCGAAATAGACACAAAGCTAAACAAAAAAATGGCTGACATGACACTATCTTAATATGAAGACAAATTCCTTGTATAAGAGGATGCTAGCTAAATAGAAGATTGGTTTTATATTGCTAAATCTATTCTCAAGTTTATTTGAGATCATATGATGTATAAATTGATATTTCTAGAGCTTTATCAACCATCTAATAATTGAACTTATGTGAGTGAATTATCAAGGTTACCCTTGTAAAAATAATTTAAATTATAACACTCTTGATATCATACTTTTTAATTTCCATGATATAATATAATTTGTACATTGTAACATATGATTCAAATTTTATATTTCAATGAAAAATAAATTTTTATATATAATTTATATATTTATATTAAAAATCATTAATATTGACATAATCTTTTATTAAAATACACTTTTAAATAAAAATTAGAGTTGTAATTAAATTTTTCTTATTCCACATAAATATTAAAATAAAAAGTTCTTTTATAAGAACAAAATGCATTACCTTTACTTTAACAAAACTCTTTAATAAAAGTTAAGCCACTTTTTAAAGAAGGGATGCGAATTAGGTATTAGGCATTAGGCTTTATTATTATTATTCCTAAGAATAGGAATAAATTTGTGTATGTTTCGATTCAGATTTTTTTTTATGTAATATCACATTTACTTTGCGAGGGCTATAATAGTGGTGAATGCGGCTTAGACTCACATAAGTTTCGCATTTATTTCAAATGGTCAATTTAATCGGTTTTAGAGGAAGGTGTAAAGTACATTTAGAAATGATTTGAAAATATATAAGAAATATATTGTGTAAAGTATTTAAGTAATTTAAAAATAGAAATAAAATTATAAATAAGAAACGTTTAAAAAAAAAATAATAAGTGTATAAAAAATTGATTATAGATATTCATTTTTATAAATTTAATAAAAAAGTTGGCAATTTAATTCGTAACTATAGATAATAGAAAGGAAGAAAATGACTTTTTAAAAAAAATCGTAGATCTCAATATAATTGAGTTGTAGATGCCAACAAGCAATCTCATAATCATAACACACAAACACTTGTTTATGATCATTAGGCTCTAATACCAAATGAAATGTCACTTTTCCTCCAAAATTATTTAAGTGTTAGCAGCGGATTTAGTAAATTGAATATTAGAACAAAGATTAAAAAAAAAAACTACAATATTCTTAAAATGGATGCAAATAATCAATGCAAAAGATAATATGGGTGAGTTTATTAAGAAATTCCAAAATAGTTAGTTAACCTAATAAATAGAATACACATTCATATAATTCATATACATTAACACCAAAACCATATATATATTCTCAATGTAATTTAGAATAAATGGTTTTAATACTTATCTGAATAATAATACTTGCAAAAGCCACTCTCAGTTTAAACACCTTCACATCAGTGACAAAGTACTCAACAACATGTCCATAATGCATTCAGATAGAAAGAATATCGATGTATTGCGCACTACATCGTGGGTCCTATTCTTTCCTCTAGTTTTCTGCACCATTGGACAAATGGGGAGAGGATTCAGTGCATCCCATACTACACCATGGGTCCATCCTCAACCCCTAGGAATATGTCAGTGGTACTGGCTCTTGCCATGGAGCAGTCTAGGAGGAAAGCGCACTTTGTCGCTCTACACGAGTGCTGGTTCCATCGGAACAATGCTCAACACTCGTGCCACAAAACTATGCCCTGGCCAGGACCGTCCTGAGTGCACGCACTTGTACCCCAGGTTGGACACACACTATAGATGTGCCCCTTCTCCATCATGTCCATAGCTCACCAACCACTTCCTTCTTCCTTGGTTGTTCTTATTCCTTGCATGTTCTCTCTTCTTCAATGTCCCTCTCAATTCTCACATGAATGATTTATATATCCTTTTAAGGGGTGGTCTCCAAACCATCACACCCTTTCACAAAAGGTTTCATTTTAATAATTATTTAAATAAATAATTAGTCTTCTTCTTTTTTAAGAGTGTTTATAAATATTCTTTATTAATCTCTCTTTTTAACCAAAGGATCATAATATCCTTTATTTTCTATCTCCCTTTTAATTCCAAAGGGTTATTTATATATTTCTCTTCTCTTGAGGAAAAAGTCACATGACATCATCATATTATGCTACTTGGTCAGGAGGGACCCACACATTGTTGAGCTACACAAAACAAACAGGGTGATGGGGCAATACAAGTTACAATAGGATATATCGACAGGACCACAAAGGTTCAAGCGGATCACACAAGAGTGGCTATGGGGGGATCAGATCACAGCCGAGTTTTCTAGACAGATGTGGGAGGAGTTATAGAGGTGACATATGCAGGGAGAGGAGGGGAGGAAAATGAAAGTACCACAATGCAGTATGTTGCATGGTGGGCTTGACATAGCCCAATATGGATGACGACAGTGTACCTGATAGTAGGGGCACTGGGATACGGCTCAAAGGATCATGAGGCAAGATTGGTTGGACAAAGGAGAGTCAGGAGGAGGGGCAGATGACAAAGGAGGGATACAGATAGGGAGGCTGAGGTTGAGGAGGAGAGAGATCACTAGATGAGAGGCCAGGGGGAGGTGATGGAGGAGGATCTTCCAGAGGTTCATCCCTTAGTGATGGTGCCCTATGTACCTCCACCACTAGAGGATCCAACCGTACTGCTGACAGGGGCCCTAGCGAGACTATAGATCACCAAGCAGAGACTTAGGGAGTCAGAGGAAGACATGGAGAGATTATAGGAAGAGGCGGGTAGGGCACAGACCGTAGAGCAGAGACTCAAGGAGCTAGAGGCAGACATGGAGATATTATAGATAGAGGTGGACAGGGCACAAAGTGAGGGGGATATGGAATTCAGAGTCCTAGCATATGAGGTGGGACAAGAGGTACGAGAGATAGAGGCAGCGAGGGATGAGCTTGAGAGGCAGCTAGCAGAGACCTAGAGGAAGCTGGGTGAGGCTCGATAGGAGAGGGAGGAGATGAGGAGGGTGATAGAGGAGAAGACGAGAGAGCGAGATGAGCTAAGGGGGGAGCGAGATTAGATGAGGAGGGAGCGGGATGAGCTCTAGGATAGGATGGAGTGCACAGAGGTGGCGATGGGAGACTCAAGGGCGATTCTGGAGAGGGCAGAGACAACAAAGAGATAGGTACTATGCTGCAGAGTGGGAGAGATATGATAGTGGAGGAGATGGAACAGATGTAAGGGCAGATAGAATAGTTGCAGATGGAATAGGATGCATGGGAGTAGGAGAGGAGATACCTATCTGGGCTACGAGATAGGTACAGAGCAGAGAGACACCGTGAGGATATAGATAGTAGAGAGGGATGAGTATATGAGGGATTCTAGCTACTACATGGTAACGTACTTCATGGAGGTTCCAGATCTGGCATACCGTGTACCGCCTTATGTCTAAGCAGTGTCGTAGATGGAAACACCATCACAGACAGGGGGGAAACAAACATGGGGATACAATAGCTATAGAGAGACTCCCCCACGTAGAGGGCTAGTGCCAGACTCACCACTAAGGTCAGATGCAGGCAACATAGGGTTTAAAGGATAGGAGGGATAGGATCCTGATTTTTGACAGGTGCAGGGTGAATATTTAGGGGATAGGGACAAAGGCCATAGGTTCCACACCACAAATTAGCCATGGATCATTCCGTGTATAGATGCAATATTTGCATTTGATCAGAGCCTTGTACCCATATTTTATTTGACGATCATGGATAGACATGATGGATATGTATTGATGTACTTATGATGGACTTTATTATGGACTTTGTGATAGATTTTAAATTTTAATATTTATATAATATGCAATAGCCCTTATTCACACTATGCATTTGTGAGATGTCAGATGTTTATGTATGGATGTGTTTATTATGAGATGTAATGGATAATTATGATGTATGTATGCATATGTGATGACCTATGTGATATGCATGATGTCTAACATTTGTGATGTAAGATGTGATGTATAATATGATTATGGACTAATGATTTATGATGTAGGTGGCGATGTATGATATGTATGCTTTTGATTTTATGATTTATGGACCATGGACTATATTATTATGATGTGAGAATGTAATGAAAATATAATGGGATGCAATGGATGAATCAAATGTAATGTATGCATATGATGTAAAACATATAATGAGATGGACTAATATGTGATGAAATGAACTTAATTTAAGATGCTTATACTATTAAATCTATGTCAATCTAAACAACTTAAAAATGAACATGATAATGACAATGCAATGTAGGATGGACTAGGATGTTTAGCTAACCTATGCAGATAATGAAATGAGATGATAATATCATGCACTAAAATGTTTAGAATAACCAGTTAAGACCAATCTAAACAACTTAAGATGATAATGATAATGAACTCAAGATGCTTAGACTAATAGATCTATATTAGTCCAAAAAACTTAAGATGATAATGACAATGATAATGCAAACGTAACTAAGCGAATTATAAGTGTAAATAAGGGTAGGCATAAGGATGGAAAGCGTGAATAGGTCAACTTTATTTGTCGAGAGTAAGATTGATGAAATTATGGGTGTGGAATTGCACCTGTTAAGACTGTGTGGATCCTAAGAAGAAAGGGAGATGGTGATGGTAGGAATTTGTTGATATAACAATTCCCACTCATTTAATTTCTTTAATGTCAACCCAAGGGTGTCTAAAGCTATCTACGATAAGAGTTGGATTGGTCTTTGGGGGGGTTTGGTAGTTTTGGCTCAGTTAGGAGCGATTCAGAGCTATTTTTGTTTCTTTTTTAAAGAGTTTTTCTCAACTAACCTTCTATTCTTGATTTATCCTAAATAACCTTCAAAATGGAATTTGAACAAAGATATTTCATTCCAAGACAACTTAGTTAATGAGGGAATGGAGAATTAACTTAATTTAATTTGCAAAACTTTAAAATCTATTTAAAACTTGATTAATTGCTTTGAAAATAAACTATTCCATTCCTCACTTACTAAATCGACAATTAACTGTCTTTCTTTGCACAAAATCCATTAAAATGATATTTTAGATTATCTCAGATATGCAAATGATCTTTAAACTAAGAAATGAAGTACAAAACTCGATAAAACAGAACAATGTAAAAATAATGATGCAATACAACTTCAATCCAAATTGCTTTCAACTTATAACAATGAAATGATTTCAACTTAAGCTAACGTGGAAAATGAAACATAGTAGTAATAATCAAATCTTAACAACTAACAGGATCACCTCATTTAGAATGCGTGCTAAAATAATCTTGAACACAGTGTTGAGATCAACTTTCTTCTTATTTCCAACTAGGGTGCCCAAATAGGATCGAATTATATAAATGATTCTAATCTTAAAACAAAAGGGAAAATTACATGAGAAAGATCAAAAACTTGGTACGATCTAACATCCAACTATGTTGGATCTGGATATAAATATCCAACATTATTTCAAAAATAACAGATAAGCAGGGAACTTAATCTACTCAAAGTCTAAAAGATATCCTAGCGCGTTGGAATAAAGTTGGCGTGGATCCTTGTAATTTCCTTCAATTGCATTGAATTCCAGATTTGTGAACTGGGTGTGCGGTGCTGGAGCTCAAGTTGTAGTTGGTAAAGTCTTCATTCAACATGATGATTCATAAAAAAGGAGATTAGCGGATCATAAATCATTTGAGGATGAGTCACAAACATTCCTGCCATTCATCACTTTCAAACAAAATCAACAATCACTTGGCTGAGTATTAAACATTAGCTCCAGATTCATAATAAATGTATACATATGATAAAAAATTTATAGATTAATCACCACATTTTAATCATGCATATAACAAAAAATAAGCACTTATATTAACCATTCATACTCTAAGTCTTTGTACCTCCATAAGTTCATAAAAAATACATAAAAGAGAAGATTATGAGTTTTTAAAGCCAAATATAAAGTATTAAAAAGGTAAAAACTTAATGATTATGAGGTCAATACAAGGCCTCATCATTCTCGTCCTCCTGCATTTAACCATGCCCTCATGGTTCATCTAGGTGGAATATGAATTCCTTTGTTGAGTGATTCAATCCAAAGAGCACAGTCAAAAACTACCTGTACCTGGTTGTATCCACTAAACCCATGAAGGAAAGAAAAATAACTACTTCCAGATAAGTTATCCAATACTTGATCTATGAAGGGCAATGGAAAATAGTCTCTCTTTGTAGCCTTATTTAGTTCTCTATAATCCACACACACTCTCCATTTCCCATTTTTCTTAGGTACGATGACCAATGGAGAAACCCATTTGCTGTCCGAAATAGGATAAATGAATCCTACCTGGAGCGATTTCTCTATCTCTAATTTCACAAAGTCTCTTAGAGCAGGGTTGATTCTTCTCTGAGGTTGTCTTATAGGTTTGACATACTCAATATAGATGTGGTGTGTACAAATTTTTGGATGAATTCCTCTCATATCCTTGTAATCCCAAGCGAAGGCTCTTGTATTTTTCTCTAAAATTCCTTTTAGTCCTTCCTCTTGTTTTGATGTTAAAGCACTGTTGATAAGTAAGGTTTGTCAGCTTGAACAAGAATTTGTTTTGTCTTTTCTTGAAGATTCAAGGGATCACCAATTAACGTGTTTAAGGGACAAGGATGTGGGAGAAGTTGATGAAGTAATCTATTCTCATCATGTTTTGTGATGTTAGCAAAAGGACAACATCATGAAGTTTCAGAATCACTACATTCTCCTAGATCTTCTTCTCTTATGTTTACAAAATCCTAATATTCCTTAGCATGTTTTGCCAAGGTCACCATTGCAAGGCCCCTTATTTCTCCATCCTCAGAATTAGGATCATCAATCCAGATTTGATTATCAGATGTTAAAGATGGTTTAGCTGGTGGATACAGAGTCACTTATTTTTGTTTCATCCCATTAGAAATAGCCATACTACCAGATCTACAATCAATGAGTGCAACAACAGTTGCTAACCAAGGTCTCCCTAAAATAATAGGATAACCCCTTTTTCTCTATTTAGTTTTTAACACAAGGAGATCAATAGGATAATCCCAAGTGTCAATAGTGATAATGACATCTTCAAGAATTCCCTCAGGTTTTGCAATTGTCTGGTCAACTAATTTTAGAACTGTAGTTGTTGGTTTAATATTCATAATCCCTATCTTTTCAGCTGTTTCAGTAGTAATAACATTAATGGCAGTTCCCAGATCAATAAGAACATTTTGAATTTCAATACCATTAATGTTAAGGGTAATCACAGGACTTCTTGGATCACCATATTTTTGTGGAATTAGCTTCCTAGAGAGGACATCAAACAACTTTCCTCCAAATTGAATTGTAGGGGGCAAATTATTTTTCCTCCCAGGTGTCTTAACACACAAAGATTTAACCACTTGGTTGATCTCTAGAATATCACAAATAGCCCTCAATAGGGGAATTTTAATTTTAATTTTCTTGAGCTCATTAATAATTTGAGGATCAATCAGATCATCCTTTTTATCTACTTGTTCAACCAATAGTTCGTGATTAAGTCGTGAAGGAAATGGTGCTTGTTTAACATGATCTTTATTGATTTATTTTTCTATTTCCTTCATTAAATCTTGTTGTTGATCTTCCTTAGTTTCATTAGGTTTCATTGGTATAACTCTATTCCTCAAATGAATATCTCCTATTTCAATGTTATTGAAATTAACTGTGTTAGGATCAACATTATAGGAAGGTTGCTGAGGTTTAACATTCTTAGGATTAGGAACTGGTTGAGCAGGTATTTGAGGCTGATTGACTGGTTTAGAGCTTTATTGTTGGTTTTGTCTAGTTAACTGATTATGATTCCAGGGTCTCTTTGGCCCCTGATTCTGCCATTGATTATTTCCTTGATTAGATTGCCATTGGTTAGGTTGCCATTGGGTTTGATTCTACTGCCATTGAGACTGGTTTGGTTGCCACTGAGGCTGGTTCCATTGTGGATATTCAGTCTACTCCCATGATGGTACCCAAGGGTTTGTCATGGGTGGAAGTTGATTTTGAATTAGTTGGGGATCCCAATGAGCTTGGTGATTCCATTGACTAGGAGAATTCCATTGATTAGAACCCCAATTAGAATTGTTTTTAGGTTGACCAAAGGTAGGGTTAAACTGTCTTTGTCCTACAAAATTCAATTCTTCTTCTACTGGTTTCTTCAATTGATTCCTAATTTTTGGGAGGAGACTACATTTACAAGTAGAATGCTTCTTTTCACATATGTCACATAGATCTACCTGATTAAAAGGACATTCCCTCAGTGGATGCTTATCCCTACATTTAAGACAGTAGATGACCAAAGGTTCAACTGTTCTTTTATCAGGCTGAGAACTGAGATGAAGGAGAATGTCTGTTTTTAGGTTTGCAATTTCTTCCATGACTTTAGAGACATCTGATGAAGGACCTTTATTCTTTCTCCTATAAACTGGTCTTGTTCTGGAATAATTCCTACATATTTCAATAATTTCCTCAAATGACTGTTTATTAATATCCCCTTTTCCTATCAAGTTCAAGGCATCTCTGGAATCATCATCAATGTCTTTAAAAAAGATAAACTTACTAATTTCTTGATCTAATCCATTTCCACACCTTTTTAGAACAAATTGATACCTGTCTACATAGTCCTCTAGACTCTCATCTTCCAATTGCTTCATTTTAAATAGTTCCTCCTTCCTATTCCTGACTCTACAATAATCTTGATATTTATTTAGGAATACTGTTTCCATTTCATCCCAAGTATTTATTGAATTTGCAGTTAACCCCATAAACCAACGTAAAGCTAATTATTTAAGAGTGGATGGAAATAATTTCAATTTTTGATTGTCAAATGTATAATCATAAGATTGACATAACACTTTAAACTTGAATAAAAACTGATTAGGGTCTTCCAAAGTTTTCCCTCTAAATGTAGGTAAATTTGAAGGTGAGATATTTTTCATTGGTGGCTCATTAGCTCAAACATTTATAGCAATGGGAAAGGAAAAAGTTTTGTTGGGAACCTCCTCCTCCTAATATCTGTCTCCCATACTTTCTGACTGGGTAGATTCTGACCTAGCAGAGGGTGAACTCGTAGCACTAGGCTGGGATTCTTTCTTATGATTCTCTAGATTTCCTCTTACAAGTCTTCGAGACTGATCTTTGAAAGCGTTCATTAACTGATCTTATTGACACTTAAGGAAGGCTTAGATTTTCATTTTAAAGCCAAATTATCCTCGACAACGATGCCAAAAATGATGGTAGGAAGTCGTTGATGTCACAATTCCCACTCATTTAATTTCTTTAATGTCAACCCAGGGGTGTCTAAATCTATCTACGATAAGAGTTGGATCAGTCTTTGGGGGGGGTTTTGGTAGTTTTGGCTCAGTTAGGAGCGATTCAGAGCTATTTTTGTTTTTTTTAAAGAGTTTTTCTGAACTAACCTTCCATTCCTGATTTATCCTAAATAAACTTCAAAATGGAATTTGAACAAAGAGATTTCATTCCAAGACAAGTTAGTTTATGAGGGAATGGAGAATTAACTTAATCTAATTTGCAAAACTTTAAAATCTATTTAAAACTTGATTAATTGCTTTGAAAATAAACTATTCCATTCCTCACTTGCTAAATCGACAAGTAAGTGTCTTTCTTTGCACATAATCCATTAAAATGATATTTTAGATTATCTCAGATACACAAATGATCTTTAAACTAAGAAATGAACTACATAACTCGATAAAACAGAACAATGTAAAAACAATGATGCAATACAAATTCAATCTAAATTGTCTTTCAACTTATAAAAATGAAATGATTTCAACTTAATCTAACATGGAAAATGAAACATAGCAGTAATAATCAAATCTTAACAACTAACAGGATCACCTCATTCAGAAAGCATGCTGAAAGAATCTTGAACACAGTGTTGAGATCAAATTTCTTCTTATTTCCAACTAAGGTGCCCAAATAGGATTGAATTACATAAATGATTCTAATCTTAAAACAAAAGGGAAAATTACATGAGAAAGATCAAAAAATCGATACGATCTAACATTCAACTACGTTGGCTCTAGATATAAATATCCAACATTATTTCAAAATAACAAATAAGTGGAGAACTTAATCTACTCAAAGTCTAAAAGATATCCTGGCGCGCTGGAATAAAGTTGGAGTGGATCCTTGTAACTGCCTTCAATTGCATTGAATTCTAGATTTGTGAACTGGGTGTGCAGTGCTGTAGCTCGAGTTGTAGTTGGTAAAGTCTTCATTCAACATGATGAGTCATAAAAAAAGAGATTAGCGGATCATAACTCATTTGAGGATGAGTCACAAACAATCCCGCCATTCATCACTTTCAAACAGAATCAACAATCACTTGGCTGAGTATTAAACATTAGCTCCAGATTCATAATAAATGTATACGTATGATAAAGCATTTATAGATTAATCACCACATTTTAATCATGCATATAACAAAAAATAAGCACTTATATTAACCATTCATACTCTAAGTCTTTATACCTCCATAAGTTCATAAAACATACATAAAAGAGAAGATTATGAGTTTTTAAAGCCAAATATAAAGTATTAAAAAGGTAAAAACTTAATGATTATAAGGTCAATACAGAGCCTCATCAAATGGAGGGGAAATGTTTGGACAACCAGGATCACTAGTCATAGGTGAGAGGAAGAGATGGAGGGATACATGCAATGCAATAGAATGAAGCATGAAATGAAATCCTAATGCTATTTTCCAATTTTAAGAGCACTGATTTTTGCTATAGCACAAGAAACAAGATGCCAAGGTATAAGGAACCGAGGCAGATATGTGTCTAATGCATAAAAAAACAAAACAAACAAGAAGGTTATCCAATACCCCAAAGTCATAGGGACTTTGGTTGGGCCAGGCATTGGGATAACCACAAGCATAAAGGATTCCCCAACGTAACACAAGACCACATGGATCTTGGTGGGTACTACGTGAGATAACTAGGAGGACAACAAGCAAACAAAAGATCAAGATATGCCCCTATGTTTATCAACTAAAGCACACCATGATATGATGGATCGTGGTGACCCTGCCAAGGTATGATAAAGAGCTCAAATGATAAAATAAATGTGAAAAGCATCAAAATATCACAATCAAATTCAAACATCCTTTGCCACAGGATCAAAAGGATGGATGGGATCAATGCAGTTTGTTAGGAAGGATGCATCCTGTTGAGACCAAAAATGGAGACTAAACTAAAAGATCAACATGACGTAGGATATTTGAAACCAATTGAACCTCATGATATTTAAGAACTTTGTTGTAAGAACTAGCTAGGATAGGGACATACTTGATGACATGAAAAGAAAAAAAGATGCAAGACATGAGATAGGCACACCCTAAAGACCTAGGGGCTTGGGGGTTGATCAAAGATCAGCCTTGCCTACATAAAAGCGTTGAGCCCTCGTAGTTCGAAAAAAGACCATGTATAAAAGAGGAAAGAGGACGATGGAGACTGCGATGGACGACAAAGACTGGATGGAAAAATGCCCCAGGGGTGGATCAAATGACCGACCTTGCCTACGTGAAAGCGCAGGGGTAACACAGTTCGAAAAAGACCAAAGACAAGATGAGACTTGATGATGTCCAACACGATGGATGAGCCTAGATGATGACGCAAGACCGACGACAAGACATGATGTACAGGTGATGAAAATCTCAGATTAAGGATAAGAAGCTTAGGATTTTGGATAGCCGATAGGGATCATCCAATGCTCAATCAAAAAATACCATGCAACGGATGATGAGATGTTTATGGAAGGATAGGATCGATTGGATGATAGGAAAGAATTCAAGGATAAGATGAATTGATGGATAAAGTAACTAGGACGCAAGGTAGATAATGATTAAGCCCTCTATGAATGGTTCCTGTTGCTAGGTTTTCACCAAATGTACCTACCCAAGGTGCCACAAAGAGTGGTTTTGACCATAGAATGAATTATTTCTCTTTACTATTTTTGGATTTTTTTGACTTTTTTTGGTTTTTTTGACTTTTTGACAATTTTTTACTTTTTTTTTGTATTTTCTCAAGATAGGACAACCTAGCTGACTTAGGCATAAAATTTTTTCAGATGCATGATATTGATGGGCTCTTCCAAGGGTTCTCCTTCAGGAGTAGCAAGCCTATATGCACTGGAACCATACTTAGCTATGATGACATAAGGGCCTATCCAATTTGCTTCAAATTTTCCTTTCTTGTCTTGCTCTTGCAAATTTCATTGATTTTATTTAAGGACTAGATCACCAACATTAAATTGATGAGGCCAAACCTTTTTATTGTAGCTTCTCCTAAGACAGTGTTGATAAGATTGCAAATGATTATATTCTTTTATCCATTTTTCATCTAGGAGTTCCTACTGAGCAAGGCGTGCAACCCGAGTGCCTTCATCACTTATTATATTCCTTAGAGATATGTGAACTGATGGGATTTCGACTTCAATGGGAAAGATAGCTTCGGTGCCATAAATGAGGGAATATGGTGTGGAACTAGTGGGAGTGCAGATGGAAGTGTGGTAAGCCCAAAGGGTGGGATGGATATGGAGATGCCAATCTCGACTTGTGTTGTTAACAACTTTTTTCAGGATTTTGATTAAGGTCTTATTGGTTTCCTCTGCTTGACCATTACCCTGGGGGTAATATGGAGTGGACCAATGGTGTTGGATATGATAGGTCTCACAAAGGAGTTTCGTGGCCTTATTCTTAAATGGATTTCCATTATTGGTGAGGATGGTGGAGGGAATTCCATACTTGAAGAGGCTATGGAAGAGGATGAATTTGGAAATCTGAATACCAATGATTTGAGTGAGTGGCATTGCTTCCACCCACTTAGTAAAGTATTCATTAGCGGTGATGATGAAGGTGTGGCTATCGAAGGATGGAGGGTAAATCTTTTCGATCAAATTGAAACCCCATTGTGAAAATGGCCATGGGCTATGATGGGTTTTAAATCTTGGGTGGGAGCATGTATCAAGTCTGCGTGTTGCTGACAAGGAAATCATCTCTGTACAAAATCACAAGAATCATGCTCCATAGTAGGCCAATAATATCTTGCTCTGAGAATTATTTTAGCCAAGGCCATGCCATTAGAATGGGCCCCACAGCTACCACTATGAACCTCTACTAACGCAGTGTGAGGTTCGGTCTCATTCAAACACCTAAGAAGGGTTCCATCATACCCACAACAATAAAGAGTGTCTCCCACTATGGTATAATGGTAGGTGCATTGGATGAAGGATTTGCGTTGATTACGCGTGAGATTGGGGTGTAGGATGTTATCATGAAGATAGGTGTAAATTTCATGATACCATGGTGACTCAGGACCTATGATTTCGCACACCATATCGCTCTCAGAGATATCATAAGCTAGGATTAAGAGTTGTTCAACTAGGAACTGGCAGTCTGTTTGATCTTTTGGTATGTCAATTAAGGAACCAATTGTAGCCATTGCATAAGATGCCTTATTCTAGATTCTTAGGATTTGCTCAAATTGAATAAAGGTGAAATATTTCTTGAAATCATCCACCATGTGCTTATAAGGTAACAACTTGTAATCCTTAGTTTGAAACTCATCATTTACCTATTTAATGACCAATTGAGAATCGCCAAAGACTCGCAAGTGAGTGATATTCCATTGGGTGGTGATCCTAAGACATGTGATGAGAGCTTCATAATTTGGTATGTTGTTTGTGCATGGAAAGGCTAGCCTGAATGATTTTGGAATGTAATCACCTTGTGGTGTGACAAAAAAGATACCTAACCCAAATCCATTATGAGTGTATGAAACATCAAAGTAGAGCGTTTCGGTAGCTGTTTCTATGACTGTAAGGACCTCTTCATCAAGAAAATCTGTAACCATAGGATAACCATCCGCCAAAGGAGCATCTTCTAATTGGTCTGATATCAATTGCCCTTTAATGACATTTCTATCAACATATTCTATGTCAAACTCACTCAGTAGCATGATTCACTTAGTCATGTGACTCATTAAAGCAGTTCTAGATAACAAATACTTGAGAGGACCAAATTTTGATGTCAACTTTACTGGATGACCGAGCATATAATGGCGTAGCTTTTGTGAATAAAAGATAATAGATAAGCACTCTTTTTCCATCGGAGAAAAATTAAGCTCATAGCCCACTAATGTTTGACTGATATAGTAGATTGCATGTTCTTTCAATGACTCATCATGTTGGGCCAATAATGCCCCTAGTGCAACTAAAGTGGCTGAAATGTACAATAGGAGGGGTTTGCCTGGAATTGGAGGTATAAGGATAGGGGGATGAGCCAAGTACTCTTTGATCTTGTTGAAACCAAGCTGACACTTTAAATCCCACTTGAAGGTGGTATATTTTTGTAGTAGATGGGAGAATGATTGGCACTTATCAGCTAACTGAGCTATAAATTTCCTGGTGGATTGTAACTTTCCTTGAAGACTTCTTAATTGTTTTAGATTGCGTGGTAGGGGCATTTCCATTATCGCTTTAAATTTGGCCAGATCTACCTCTATACCCCTTCTGGAGACAATGAAACCTAGTAGCTTTCTTGATGTGACCCCAAAGACACACTTCTTAGGATTCAACTGCAATTTATAATGCTCTAACCGTTCAAAGATCTTTTTTAGGACTGCAGGATGTTCTTCTCTTTTTTTTGACTTCCCCAAAAAATCATCAACATAATATTCCATTATGATGTGAATGAGGTCATGGAAGATAACTTCCATAGAATGTTGGTATGTCACCCTTGCATTCTTGAGGCCAAAAGGCATGACATTGTAGAAAAATGTGCCCCAAGGTGTAGTGAAGGAAATTTTGTGCTGATCCTCGAGGGAAATTTTAATCTGATTGTAACCAGAGAAACCATCCATGAGGGATAGCATCTCATGTCCAACAGTTCGATCAACCAACATATCAATGTTCGGTAAGGGAAAGTCATCCTTAGGACATGCCTTATTGAGATCCCAAAAATCTGTGTAGATCTTAATACTTCCATTCGGTTTGGCAATAGGTACTATGTTGGATATCCAATTTGAATAGTCAATAGGTCTTATGAATCCAGCTTCTAACAATTTCTCCAACTCTTTCTTGACTAACAAGGCTACTTGAGGATGTATTTTCTTCAACTTTTGCTTGATAGGTTGAGCATTCAGGTGGACATCTAAATGATGTACAACTAGAGCAAGATCTAGGCCTGACATATCTGAATAGTCCCATGCAAAATTAATGATGCCATCTTTAAGAAGCTAGAAAATGGTGGAGTGCTCCTCTTCAGATAGGGATTTGGCTACATAAGTGATTTTGGGATTTTCTTTTGTTCCCAAATTGACTTCCCATGTTTCTTCAATGAGAATAAAAGATCTTTTAAACACTTGAGTTCCTAAAAGGGGAAGATGAATGTCCCCATCTTCTAGTGCCTCACAGAGGTTTTCACTAGATGACCCATTTTGATTTTATTTCTTTTTACTTTTGCGGTTAGGGTGTTCATCCTCCCCCAATCCCATAAGATTTATGTAAGAATCCATTAAGGGGAAGGTTTCAACAGGTGCGCTACTACGTAAGTCCCAGTCAATAAGGCCAAGGTGACGAAGGGGAGGGTCGATAGTGCAAATGGATAGGCAATCGAACATGGAAGAGAGATCTATGTCATCGTACACAAGTATGATGGAATCTTCTTCAAGTATGTCTTCAAGGAGACCGTTGTCCACACTAACATTGTTAGAAGCACTAGTTGATAATACAAGACCCTTTTGATTCGTGTCATAGCCTAGGCCTATTCTTCTAGGTCGCACAGATGGTTCTATAGGTTGGTGCCATCCTTGTTCCTCTATACCAAGACCACTCCCCTGATAATTGTATTAGTTGATCAAATTTGATGTATGAGGATAAGTTTATTGGAAATATTCCATGAGGGGAGGTGATGGTTCAGGCTCTTCTCAGTAAACCCATTGACTGATATCATCTTCAAGCGTACCCAAATCCTTGAATGTTTTCAAGCCCATGTTCTTGGAAGTGAGTGTGAGTGCCTTTACTTCTTCCTTAGATGATGGATGAGAAGGTTAGCCAGATGAGTGAGGAGAGGGTGGCATTGTGGCCACATTAAGTGCAATTTTCATTTTGTATTCTCCACAACCCTTGTCAATGATTTTGACCTTGGTGATAGTGGAATCAGAAGTGGTGGACGTAGTGTTGATTGATGGATTGGATGATGACGTCTGAGGTGCCGGCATTTCAACTCTAGGACAATAGTGAGAATGGGGGAAGGAAGCTTCCAAAGCACAGAAAATACTCAAATGGTTGAGGATCAGCTTGTATGGTCACCTCCATTCCTTGGAAAGGAAACTTCAGACATTGGTGATAGGTGGATGGAACGACTTGCATGGAATGCATCCATGGGCAGTCGAGAAGGAGATTATATAGAAGATCAAGATCAAGGACATGAAACATGGTGTACCACACAATAGGGCCAACCTGAATGGGAAGACAAATGGTGCCTTCAGAATCCCTCTCAACATTGTCACATGCCTTTATGGTAATGACCTGATTGTTCAAGTCAGCTGGGGTGTATCCAACCTATTTTATGAACTTTAATGTGCACAAGTTGAGGGTAGAGCTATTATCTACCAAGACCCTTTTTACTTTATGTCGGGCTTCAAGGACTTCTATATGAAGATGGAGGTTATGATCGGGGTTGATAACAAGCATGTCATTTTGGCTAAAACCCAACTGATAAGATGATGACAGGTTTCCCACTAAAGCTTGGAACTGAGTGGGGTCTATGTCATTTGGTACCTGGGTATCCTGTAAGGCTTTGGTGAGGATTTCTTGGTGTACATGAGAAGAATTAAGCAAATCCAAAATGGATATTTGAGCGGGCATCTTTCCTAGGTGGTCAAGAATATTGTACTGCGAGCTTACAAGAGCCTGTTGGGTTGACATGGAAGGACTAGGGATTGAAATGCAGGTTTGGCGGGTTGTAACAACACACTGAGGATATTTTCCTTTGACACAAATCATGGATATGATAGGCTCTACTTGAATAATGCACATAACTATTCCTTCATATTTATAAGGTACATTTTTGTAGCTAATGTTGTTGGTGCTATTGTTTTGACCATTGTTATTACTTGACCCAAGGTTAGTATTAGACGTACTGGCTCCTTGGTTATGGTTAGGGAAAGTGTTATGATATATCTATAATTGAGCATTGGACAAGGATTTCTGATTGGTATCTACCTATATATCCCCATGATCTATAAGATCTTGGACATATTTCTTGAGCCCTTGACACTTGTTGAGGGAATGACCTTTTATCTTGTGAAACTCACAATACTCGTTTTCCTTGTACTAGGTGGTTTTTTTGCTTGGTATCATCAAAAGGCTTTGTCACTGGATACATAATTGAATAATTTTCTTGTAAAAGCCTATTGAACACGACACTTAAGGGCTCTCCCAAAACAGTGAAAGAGCGCTTATTATTACCCTGATTGTTTTGATTGGATTGCTGGGGAGGACGAGTTGCTACTTGTGGCATGAATATGGGGTTTGGAATTGGTTGCAGTAGAGGAGTATATTGAGGCTATTGTGAGGTGTTTTCTACCTGAACATGCTTGGTATCCATGACACCATCACTGACTGTGTTTCTATTTTTTTTCCAGTAGCAGGATTTGTCTCCAAATGGCTTCTCTTTATTTGGATTATAAATTTTAACTTGCCCCTCGGTGATGAGAGCTCTCTCAATGATGGGACCCTTTTCAATAACCTCTGCAAAGGTTGAGACATAATGAAGATTAATATTATGTCTCATTTCTGGATGAGCGTTGGCCACAAACAGAGTCACAAGGTCTTTCTCATTGAGCAAAGATTTCATTTAGTTGGCCTAGGCACGCCACCTCTGTAGGTAGCTAGCAAAGGTTTCACCCTCACATTGGGCTTCTTTCAGAAGGTCTAATGTATCAATATCCTTCTCCAAATTGAAGGAGAAGTGCGAGATGAATTTTTCTGAAAGATCAATGAAAGAAGTGATGAACCCCTTTTAAAGACCCATAAACCAGTCAAGAGCTGCCCTCATTAAACTCCTAAGCAATAACTATAGGAGATAATTATCTTTGTGGAGGACTTCCTGGCAATGCGAATAAAACTCTTGGAGATGGTTCTTAGGATCTTTTGTTCCTTTGTACTTGTCAAATTTGGGCATTTTTAAATGTTTAGGGAAAGGAACGAGTGAAATGGAGGGATCAAATGGATAAGGAAAAATGTCTTCAAACTTGAAAGAATTTTTAGAATTGCCTATTTGTAAGTCTTTCAATGCGGCCTTTACTTCCTCCAACTCCTTATTAATAGGCATTGATGAAGATGGATTGGGTGGATTGGATTGATTGTAGGGATCATATTGTTGGTAAGATGTGGATGGAGCGGATGCAGTTTGATCGTAAGGTGGTCGAGGTATATATGATGGAGTCGATTGATATTGATGGGTATATGTAGGTTGTGATAGCGGATTGGTGTAGAGTTGATGATAAGATGGCGGATTTAGATGATAAGAAGAAGGACCCCCTTGCTGGTATAATGGAGGTGCTTGATAGTATGAAGTGGAAGCACCTTGTTGGTATGACGAGTGTTGGTATGATGGCTACTGTTACGAAGCGTAGTATGGGTTGGTTTGATAATTATAGGCGATATATTCCTGGGATGGATGTGGCGACTATTGTGTATTGGGTTGTTGATAGGAAACGATTTGTTCTGGAATATGATGGGCATAACCAGGATTAGGA
Organism: Sequoiadendron giganteum; assembly: GCA_007115665.2. Taxonomy (NCBI): domain Eukaryota; kingdom Viridiplantae; phylum Streptophyta; class Pinopsida; order Cupressales; family Cupressaceae; genus Sequoiadendron; species Sequoiadendron giganteum. The sequence continues at coordinate 185,524,181 of CM021110.1, read as the reverse complement.
TTTGGCGTAGGACGTTGCACATAAAACGTGCTTTGTGGATGGTACAAGAACTGCACCATATTGCTAGAGATGGAATGATGATATTTTTGAGCCTGTGCTTGGAATTATGGTTGCTGAAGAGGCTGATGATAAGGAGGTCAAGTGGGGATTTGAGGTTGGTGAGTGATTCAAGGCTAGTTGAAGAGTGGATTTTGCTAAGGTACTTTTTGAATGGTAGGACCTTAAGACTGATGAGGGGGTTGTGATGGATTACCCTACGAAAAATGTGAGGGTGGTTGTTGTTGTTGTGAAGGAATGGGGATATTTTGATGTGGTGGTTGTTGCTGGATTGGTTGAGATTGGGTTGGAATATGTTGGGGTGTTTGTTGTGGCATTTGTTGGGGATTTCCTTGCGGCGGCTGAGAAGGTAGCATGTTGCCTTGAGGGGGTTTTTGGGGAATAAATGGAGG